>OY979702.1:81926914-81979716 GCA_963855925.1 Inga laurina
GCTTACAACAACAGGCCAATAAGAGACAAACGCAGTGGAAATTCGGTAATTTCCCCCTATGCGTAAGTTAAATATTCTCTTTGCTTGATGGTCACTTTTATATTTTGTTGTTCTCTTTATATCTGGATTAATCAATTGTTTAGATATTTTGAAATAGGATTTAGATAAGCGCTCGATAGTGGGTGCTCCGAAGGGTTATAACAAAAAGTCTATATTCATTCACACCAAAATTCAAGAAAAGACCATCTGAATCTTTGGTTGAAATGAATTTTATGAACTTCGTAAGCATGTGAGCTAGTTTTGCTCAAGTCTCCAGAAAATCCAAATAATGCAAGTCCCTTCACAAGACGATTAAAGCTGAGAAACTATTCAAGATCCCTTAACGGTACTAAATTCACATTGATTTAATTTGGGGAAAATGAATTATCGTCTTTTGCAAAAGTCTAATTTAAACTTTACTTTTTTTTTCATGAAATAAAAACTCTGATGAGGCCCAGATTTAATTCACGTGGGAGGCCCTATCTTCAAATGAGGCCAATTGTTAAGCAGAGTGTTTAGATAACCAGCCATATGAACTTCACGACACTTTAATAGCCCAACAGGCTCTTGTGCTTAGCCACAGATCAACTTGAAATTCCATTATGTATACTTATAGTTGAAGGGGTTAGTCACCTCATACTTCACAACATGATAAATTAATATCTGAATCTCTATCAGGAGAGGTACATCATTTATTGTTTAATAATACTTTGAATATAATTACTTATAAGTTTTAATATGAGTATACTTATGCCAGAGGAAATAAAACTTGAAATTCCACTCATCATATGTCACATTATGTGTTTGAAATCAAGAAGATTCACCTTGGGTTGAGTAAACTAATATATAATAAAAAATTTTATTATAAGAATACAGGGTTGGCGCAATTCCAACGCCAAATTCTTCCTCGAAGTCTCAGCTGAGACAAGTCACCTTTCCTCGACGGAGAGAAATCGCCACACTAAAAATGCATGAAAACAAACTAACAGGAAGGAAGAAAGCAAACATTGACGCTCAGTGAGAGGTTTCGGACGGGGAAACCGTAGACGACGAATGGGACACCGACACGCTAACCCCCTGGACTTGAAAATGAATTCGGGATCTTTCACAAGGTCCGACCCGAAATAGACCCGTGTTACTATTTTCGGGTCAGGAATTCCTAAGCCCTGTTCCCAAACACCTGCGCAGGGTTTTAGCTTCCTCCGCTGCTGAGCCATAACCCAAAAACCCTAGCCATTCCCAAACCTAAGTATCAGCTATCATCTCGGACCACGAAATGGCATCCTCCGCCGCAGTTAGGTCGCTGTTCCGTTCATGCTCGTCTCGATCCTCCGCTTTCCGTGTTGTATCGGAAGCAAAAGCGACTCGTTCTCCATTCCGCCTGGCCTCCAGAAAACCTCTCTCCCATTACACGGTCAGGTAATCTGCATTACATAGTTACTATTTTCTGATCTAGGAGAATAAGCACGCTACATAGAAATTAAAAATTGAATCCTCTTGCCTTTTTTTCATCTTTTCTTTAGAAAAATAAAATGTACCTTAAAATCCATTGCAATTGTTTTGGTACAACATTGCAGAAACTATTCGAGGTTTTGGCTACGTCGTTTTTTACCGTAAACTCCATTGCAGTTATTACTTAACGTTTGAATCTTCTTAATGATAGCAAGGGTCGGATGCTCTATTAAATCTGGATGGTGTGTGCGTCTTTCTTCTAATATGATGTGTAGTGCGATTTGTATGACAAATTTATGGAAATAAGTTCTTATATTTACTTAAATCAGGTCTCCTGTTGAATTGAGTTTCTGTGTCGAATCCATGCTGCCATATCATACTGCAACTGCTTCAGCTCTGATGACTTCTATGCTCTCCATCTCTCGCAGCAGTTGTGGGTGGCTTCCAGAAGGTAACTTCCACACCGTTGATATCAATCATTGTGTTTCTTCGTATGTGATTATTTCGTTCGTGAGGCAGAAATGTGAAAGATGGTTGATGTGGTTGTGATCAGCTTGACTTATTAGGTTTGATAACAGCCTCCCCTGCTTATTTTCTGCTACTGAGGTGCAGTATTTCATTTAACGCTAGAGATTCAATGTTTTGATATTCATTCTAGATTATCTCGGACAGTTTTAATATATTTATTATTCATAATGGGTCGGGAAGGAAAGATTAGGTGACAAAAATGTGGCTCTTCAAGATGAAGTATGCTTCTAACTCGTAGCTTAATCGACTGGCTTTCCTTTTTTAATATTTTGTGCTTTGAAGTAACAATAAGATGCTGCAGTCTTAATGGATGACTCGTAAAACATTATTCTTTTTCCCCTTTTGGTTTATATTTAGTATGCATGCCTGTGATGGTTGGAACTTTACAGAGGCTTCATAGAGAAGACGATTTTCTGGATTAAGAATTAAAATTAAGATCCACTTACACCTCAATTTTGATATAAAATCTGGACCAAAGAGATCATGTAATGCGGGCCCACTGTTTGATTGTTTGGGTCAGCAGTCTTGGTTCGTTTTTAATTGTATGATCGCTTTGATAACATAAGCCTGTTTATTCTTTTTTATTGGGCTGCTAGGATTCCTGGAGCAAACATGTTTAGTATTACGGCCATATTTCATTCATATGCACTGAAGATGGTAGTTCTCCTAGTAGGTTACCTGATGTTTGGATTTTACTTTTGAATTAGGTAGCTAAACATCTGTAGGATTCCTTGATGTTCTTTCTTCAATTTATTCTTCAGGTTAGTGTTTCTTTCAATCCTTGGGTTAAACATACCAGAGACTTGTGAGGTATGATATAAATGCTATTGATATAAAAGGAGGCCTTTCATATATTGATTCTTGAACTCATGTTTATGATATTACTTCATCCGCTGCATCAATTTGATGGACTATATCTTTAGTATTCCCTACTCCTGCATCTGAAGCTATTAGTGAAGCCACACACACCCCTCCTTTTGTTTGTAGGCCTACAGAAGACTAGATGAAGATCAAGAAGCAAAGATGGATGATATGGACTTCTTGCTGTGTTGGGTTTTGAACCAATTTTTCTAGATCATTAGGAAGAATTACTAGATACCTATAACTACTGGCTCAAAATTATTTAGAGCAATTTGTGTGCTCTCCAAATTTTTATTGATTTGGCATTTTGAATGGATGCATTATATCCCTAGCTTATATTGCGGAGTAGAATATAATAATGTTTCTTATGTTTCAGTTATACTGTTCAAACTTCTTTACACTTGTAGAAGACAAATGTCAGGAATTATGAAAATTAAAATGGGCACTTTTTAACTGATGAACTGCTGAGTTCATGTAAAAAGTTTGTCATACGTGGAATTTCTGGATGATTTAATGAGACAGAATCCCCAGTTCTGTAATATGTGTAAATTGTTTCGTTGGTTTGTGCCTTGTACATCTTTTTCAGTGGGACGTACTATATAACTATTCAAGTATTGTACACTTCTGTCTGTGTAGCGTGATTCTGCTTCTGCTCAAAACCTTTCATAATAACTCTTTTGATTCAAATTCATGGCGGTTCTTTGATTTTCTTGCATGCTGAGGGGCCATAGATAACGAAGGGTCATACTGATGAATTTTGTTTAATCAGATTGCAATGATGATGTGTGATAAGTGTTCTGAAGATTCAAG
Source organism: Inga laurina (assembly GCA_963855925.1). Classification (NCBI taxonomy): domain Eukaryota; kingdom Viridiplantae; phylum Streptophyta; class Magnoliopsida; order Fabales; family Fabaceae; genus Inga; species Inga laurina. The sequence goes on from OY979702.1 coordinate 81,930,605, forward strand.
CAATCTGTTGTGTACAAATCAGCCTTGTGAAACCGTCACTGCTGAAAAATTAGGAGTTTTGACTGATCCAGGGGCAAGATGACTAAATTGGACTATGATACTTGACGCTTAGACCAGCTGTACTATCCTCTATTTCTGATGCATAAAGGGTGTTGTTACCTTTATCCATGCGGTCCATAGTGCTCAAAATTTAGAACTCAGCAAATAACAGAATAAGTGGAACATGCATTGCAAAGTATGGAATATTTATGAGGTTGCTTTTTAATTTATCCTGTATTCTCGCTGAATCAGGTGAGTATTTATAATGAATGTCATATTTGAGAAGTTTGTGTGAAATGCAAGACAGACACCCCTTATTGATACGAAATCGTTCATGAAATGGTTTCTTTGCATCAACCATTTTGATTGAATGAATTGGCTACATAGACCTATGGTTGAATAGACCTGACGCTGGCATTCTTCACGAGATTTTTTTTGCTTGGTGAGCACTATTTTTAAACTTCGTGTTGTAGCTATTTATGACATCGTTATCTTACTCTATAAAAAGGTCCGCGATGGGTTCTAACTTGCCTGATGGATTTCCTTGCTCCAAGATGGTTCTGAGCGTTGAATATTTTTAACTCTTTCACTTTGGTTTTATATCTGCTTCACACTTTTTTCAAAAACTAATTCAGTGTTTTGTTTATTTAGATCTGTGACTTCCCGAAACGCAACTTTGGTACCAGTGGACCTCCGGGTTAACCAAGCTTCATGATGCTGGTTTTCTTTGCTTCTCCATTTTGTACGAGATTTATTTTCTTTCACGAACCATGCTTGTGTGTTTTTATTCCTTATTCCCCCCAAATTTCACAAATCAAGTCAAAACTGAATTAGCTATGGAAATTGCCCATTGGCTTCCTAAGAGCTCTGTGGCCAACTGTTAAGAATGCTTTGCTTTACTTTTCAAAATACGAGTGAGGATGCAAACCAATGTAGCAACAACGCACCTGCTGTTATATAATCTAAGTAAAATGGGAACAAATCTTTCATAAATCTCTCTTAAATCGCATGGGATGTGACATCAAATTAAATTGGCCCTTAATCTACTGAGTAAAAAATGTTCTTTCATTTTGCACGGTGACATTAGCAGCTTAGATTAAAACAGTAAAGTATACCTTCTATAACAGACAAGCACCATGGCTAATCAGAACTTAATTTGCACCCTGGAATATAAATTTTACTTTTACTCCAGTAATTTTAAGACAAACAATCAAGGCTGTACCACATGAATACTGCTCTGCACTGCAGAGTGCAGTTAATTGTTCAATGGTCACGTGACAAAGATAGAAACTCTCTTAATACAAAGTATTTGCTTCCATACGTTAAAGTCACTCCTCAACAACATTGACTAATTCGTATTCCACCAAAGAAAGATTGTTATCTTCTTTAACCTCAAAATTTGCTGGCTCAGTTACTTCAACACGTCCCCATTTATCAACTGCAAGCCTCATAGAGCCCTTGAACATGTCAATCTTTGCATTTCGCAAAATCAAGGTGGAGCCTGGCTTCATAATATCCACTGTACAAAAGTCACGAGTTAATGAACGATCTACAACATGTAGCCTAAACCATATACCACATGTTTTAACACGAGCAGATAATGTAGCATTTAGCAAAGACAGCATGAAGAAATACGAGCTATTAATGAAACCTTTAGTTCCAGAGATCACAGGATTGCACAACTGACATATCTGAGAATAAGAGAGATTCCCCAAAAATTATATCTTTACGAGTTACGACAGAGGTTAATAATGCACAAGCCTCATGATCCAGCCATCCTATTCGGCAAAACGCTAATTGCAGCACAAGTTCCAATTTCCAACATTGGCAAAGACGCCAGAACATTACTACAATAACATGCTTCTTTGTACTACAGAAACTTGATTGAATAGTGTAGAAACGCTGAAAAAAATGACGGACAAACGTAAAAGGAATGAAATGACACCGCATTGGTGATTCTATTGGACAGAGTAAAATTACGATGAGCCTGTCTTTAGCATTTCTCAGAAGATATATAGTAGGTTCTTGGGAGCGCTCATAATCCGGGCAATTAAAAGGCTCCTAAATCCTAATGTGAACTTTCGTATGAATCGAACCGAACTTCATGTGAATAACACAACACATACCCTGTTCGTTGCGAGCTGTGAAAATGATGGTGCCAGTCTCATCACCTACGAGACACTCAGAGATGAGGGTGGGGCGAGCAGGCCGCCCAAGCACCATTGACGATCGACTGCCCTTGTTGTTGACGGTTTTCACTGGATTAGAGCTTATCACCTTCACGGTCAACGTGTGGCCATTTGTGCCGGGCTTTAGCTGGTCCACCTTGATGAACACTGGCTTTCTCTTCGTGGTAGCAGGCGTTGCCATGGCTTCAAGCAACAAGATTCTAGAGATTGAGGAAGAAATCGATTGATCGATCAAAGGCGTACAAGGGAAACCCTAACCCTAATGCCTCTTTCTTCGGATTTGGGAATTTTGATTCATTTCCTAAGCGGAAATTAATGGGCTTTTCTACTCACCCATATTGTATAGGTCCAAGTATCCCGAGGACCAAGATACTGCCCCAAAAACATAAGGACTATTGTGTCAAAAAAAAAAACCATAAGGACTATAGTCTGTCAAAAAACTGTTCTGAAAAAAAAAAAAAAAAACTTGGCATGGGGGTGTTAAAAAAATCAATTTATAAATTGATGTTTTTCAAACGAGAAAAATAGAAAAAAGTAACCAGCGCACTAGCGAGGAAAGACTGCTCTAAATCTTGAAAAGAAATACCCCGGATCAAATAAAAAACACTTTTAAGAATTCTCATTGCAACCACCGAATGTTTGGATCAATTGGTAAGGGAGTTGTTCTTCTTTCACCAAAGGTCTAGAGTTCGAGCATTGGGAACGCAGCAATGTAGGTGATAGGGGTTTCATCCGTCGTAAGAGTCCCGACCCGCTCTGATTCCGATTAATTTGGGATCGTTAATGTACTTAAAAGATGATCTAGCCTGGGATACCGGATGCTCACAGAAAAAAAGAAAAGAATTCTCAATGCAGGTGGCAACTTCATAATTAGCATATGGATTTATCATTAACATCTTGATCAACATTTTTTCCTTTAAAAAAATCACGTTGCTACATGGGTGTATGCAATTAAACAAGTCTATTGTTCATAACAAATAATATTTTTTTAATTAAACAAAGGGTACACCTCTTTTCGGTGATTTTTGTTTTTTGTTGCTGTCAAAAATTATAGATTTAAAAAACAAATAACGAAATGAAACAATTTGTGGGTGTTTGAAAGTTATGCATAGTATTTTTGCATTTTAGAAAACAAAACACCTGTAACATATTTATTTCTAGCATAAAATCACCCAAAATAATCTCAGGGAAACAATCAAATGAATTATTTATTACAGCACGCACATGCTGCTGTGTGTCATGAACGTTGGACTGTTCGAGTTATCCGTAATCAGTTGAACCCAAAAAACCTGAGTTATGAGTAATCAAAAACGAGAATTGTTCAGGGTGTGATTGGTTCAGCTTATTGTACAGAAATAAACCCATTTTTAGGTAATAAGCCCAAATAAAAACATGTTACTTTTTTACAGTGTTTGATTCAGCTTATTTTAATTGCATCACGGTTAGAATAAACTACTTATTAAATAAACCCATTATTACAGTTTTTCTATTAAATCACTTATTACGTAAGTCGAGATAAAACTCCTCTCACATACTTACCTCGTATACCGTAAATCACGATTTATAAGCACTTATTGTCCAAAAATACTCATCCAAACATAAATTACATTACAAAAACTTACTTTTCTATTAAGTCATTTTTAATAAGTCAGAATCATAAGAAGGCTGTGTTTGGAAACACGTTTTGGGGGCAAATAAATCCTTATTACACAAGCCGAGATAAAACTCATTTCACATACTTACCTCGTATACCGTGAATCACGATTTATAAGCACTTATTGCTCAAAAATAAACTATTCCAAACGAGCACTAAGTCTTTTTTCCTTCCATTGTCCTAAACACACTCAATTCGACTTTTGCCACCCGAAAAGTATTCGTTCTCTTCAGGACAACAAAAAATGTATTCGTTCACTAGTATCGTTTAACTTGACCAAGGCCTCTCGCCCATACGTTTCTAAATTCTACTGTGCTCGAATTCTGGGATACAATGAAGAAATGAGCTATCGTCGTTTCTGTGTATTCATTTTAAAACCGACAATAACCCAAATTCCCGAGGGCTTTCACAGAAACCTACATTCAACTGAAATGAATGAATGGAATCCCGAGAATGTCGAGATTGAATCTACACAAGTATCCTTTTCCACGTCCGAAAGACCACGAGGTAATCTACACACATAAGAAGACTTGATGTTATAACTACAGAGGTTAATAAGAAGAATAATGTAGTCATAATTTAATACCTCTAGTTGAAATCTTCAAACAATCCAAGCTGCTGAAAAATTTCCTCCACACAGTTTACTTGCTCATTGTTGAAGACAAGAAGAAATTCCAGAATATTGAGCCCATAGACATGAAAGCCACTCGAGCTTGAAGTGGCACCACCCTGCTCAGAACCCATGCACATGGCCGATGAATGTTAGCTTAATACCAGCATTGGTCACTACCTTCGTGTTAGTGACTAAGTTTTTAAACCGATGCAAAGATGTAGTCTCTCCACCACGTTAAAATATCAGAAAATATCCCATCATTTTCCCAGTAGGGCTAAGAGATAAAAACAGGATTATAAAACAATAAAAGATACTAAAAGAGAATATGTATAAACGCACCAGAAATTTAATGCACTGACAGGGATCCAGAATCTAAATCCTACATAGAAAAATCAAATTAAAAGACATCAACACAAAAAATATGCATCACCAAATCATGATAATGAATAGCAGTTTCTACCATAAAGCAATGTGCGAAGGGCATCTTTTCTGTATTTTTCTGGAAGCTCTGAGAGTTTTCCCAGCCATAAATTGTTCCAAGCAAAAATGACAGCAATGACAGAAGGGCCCAAAACAATCTGGTTTAGTAAAACCTGCCAAGAGAGAAAACAAGGAAATGACTAGATACTCTAAATGTAGTTTGTTCCTGCATGTACCTCCTCATTAGGTGGCTGTAAAAAGCATAAAGCTGTAAACAAGACATACCTTCACCATTATATTCTTCACTGTTGGTTTAGGCAATATGTGGTCAAGATACTTGTACCAGGCATAAGATCCAGGGCCATATAAAAGGAAACCATAGGAAGCCATCCGCAAGGCACGTAGCCAATCATGGTCTAAGAGGTGGTTCCACAGTTCATCCTAGCAGAAAGCTTTTGATCAATAATAGTAACATTACTTACAATAGCAAAGTGAATCTTAGGGGCCTCTCTAGCCCTCAAAATGTCTAGATACATAAAACGCGGCTTTTGACATGATTTAACTCTTACTGGTTGCAGTTTACATATAATCCTATGATGCATCGATTGTATGGCGACTTGGTGTGTCCAAACCTTTTGGTAATCTATACAAGAACAATAGGTTGAAGTGCCTTAAAACTAATCTAACGTAGAATGATAACTTGAAGCGATAACTGATAACGTCTAGTGTCAGACCTTGTTACATCAAGCTTCCCAACCATCCGTCAGACCAAACTCCACATCCAAGGAAAGGCTAGTGTTCGAAGTCAATGTCAGGTCCAGCAAAGACCAATATGAGTTTATATGACTATATCATATAACGTAATCAAAGCGTTTCTAGACAACCCTCACGCATATCGGTGCCATTTTAGTTTAACCGGGACGATATTATCAAGGGAAAAAAAAATTTCCTGCAGGTACATCATCTCAATTAAATAAAAAAGTAGTGTGAATTTATATGTTCTTTCCTATCTCAATCCACAGGATGCAGTTCAAAAGTCAACAACGGAAATGTTACCCCTTTTTCTTACTTCATTTGAAATAAATCACCACTAAATTCCAAATATCCTGCCCAAAGCCGCAGAGAAGCAAGAAACATTGTAGGATTAGTTTCACGTAAACCCAAAATTTATCAACTCCTACAGCAATTGATTTTAAAAATTACCAGACCTAGCTGTATTCCAATCAGTCATGGTGCCCATGAGCCATCTATTCCAATAGTCTTGTTATGAATGAATAATAAATTGGAAGCTGACAAATACATTCTTCATTGCAACAAAACCAAAGATTGAAATAAATCTCCACTGACCTGACCGGACCCACCAGAATCCAGAACAGAGCGTTTCTTGGTAGTCTCTGCTTTCCTCCAACGCTGTGCCAGCTGAGCGATTGTATCGCCGGTGAGGGCGAGGGAGCCGGCGGCCACGGCCTGCTTGAGGGGGAAACGAAAACCGGTGGAGTCGGCCGAACCATAGGATTTGGATTTGGAATCAAAGCGTCGTTGTCGTCGAGGACGTTGTGAATTGGGCTTCCCAGGCAAAGGATTCCAGTTCCAGAGCCCGTAATGTCCACTTCCCATGGCGTCCATTTCTGGTACAAGAGAATGTCGAATCGGAGAGCGTTTCTAGTTGGAGCTCGGCCAGAGAACCAAAACGCGCTCTATTATTTGCGTTGCTTTTCGCTCACACGAATCTGAAAATCTAAAATTTTTATTTTATTAAAAAATTAGTACAAATACACAGAGTCACAAAAAAGGGTATAATTTATTTTTTTTAAAGTCATAAAAAGTTACCAAAGAGACGATAAGGGTTTGTTTGGTCTGAGGGAGGGGAGGGAGAGTGGGTGGAGTGAAAATCTTTTTAAGTTAAATTTTAAAAAATTAGAGAAGTGGGATTAAAAATTTTTAATTAATTTTTCTTACTCTTTTATTCCACTACTTCAATTTTCTAAAATTCAACTCATAAAAATTTTCCCTCCCATCCCCTCCCCTTCAAGTCCCTCACACCAAACAGACCCTAAGGGCTTGTTTGGCCTGAGGGGTGAGGAGGGAAAGTTGATAAAGGAAAAAATTTTTTAAGTTGAATTTAAAAAAATTAGAGAAGTGGGGTTAAAATTTTTAATTAATTTTTCTTACTCTTTTATCTTATATATTTTCTTTATTAAAATTTTATTACCCCACTTCTTCAATCTTTTAAAATTCAACTCATAAAAATTTTTACTCCCCTCCCTTCCCTTCCAAATCCCTCACACCAAACATACCCTAAAGGTGGAGTGAGCTGGATTGTGTTGAAAAAGGGGAATTAAAATGTTTTATCGCTTTATTCTACACTTTTAATTCCCCTAATTATTAACAAACTAATCTTAACGACATTTTAATGATGCAATTGGCATATCAATGTTTATATGTTCATTATTCACGTTTAATGTAAGAGTAAGTGTTCATTTGTGATAGCTTATTTTTTTTATTTATAAGTGTTTATAATTCATAATTTACAGTATACGAGATAAATATGTGAAAGGAGTTTTATCTCGAATTACGTAATAATAGTTTATTTCTCAAAAATAAACTATTCCAAACAACCACTAAATAAAATACATAACAACATATCCCTTCACTTAACCAACATTACAAAAAAGCATTTCCTTTCCTTTATAGTTTCCATCACTGCTTGAAGGGGAAACGAAAAGTGCCGTTGTCATCGAGGACGGTGTGAACTAGGCTTCCCTGGCAAAGGATCCAGGCTGCGAGGGGCATCAAAATTGGCTTTGGATCCACTCATTTTCTCTTCTCTCCTGTCATTTTCTCTTAAAATATATTATTTTTTGTGTAAAATATACAAGTTCCTTTTTTTTTTTGAAAAATAATATTAACCATATTGAAGTATTTTTTAAGTATTAGTCAGTACTTTACAATATTTTTTTCAGAATTATCGAGTATCATAAAATAATTTTTTAAGATCTTGAAAAAATATTTTAGGGAACTAACTGATACTAAAAAATACTTTAAGATGGTTAATGTTATTTTTCAAAAAAACAAAAAGTAACGAGTTTGTGTATTTCACCTCAAAACAGTGCATTTTAAGAGAAAAAGATCGGAGCGAATCAGAAGGGAAAATGAGAGGATCCAATCCATCAAAATGATAGCGGGATGAATAGTAATTACACATAAATTCATGATACGAGTCTATTATATTTTGTTATAATATATTGATTGATGGTTGGATTTTTTCATATATAATTGTATAATTAGTTTATTTTGGCTTTTAAGAGCTTTTTACACATGATAAAATTTAGGTGGATTTCCCTGCAACCAATATATCGAGTTTTTCAATGTGTTATAATTTTTCCGCATCATACTTGGTCATGTTAAATGATTATATAAAAAATAGAACATGTAGCAAAGTGTGACTGGATAACTTAAAATAATGATTATAAGCAACTTAAATTCTGTTCAACTTGAAGGGGCATCTCAACAATTTTTTTATGGGTTAAAGAGCAAATTTATCAATAAAGTTTTAAGAAGGGAGCGTCTGGCACAATTATGTTTTAAGGGGGCAAAAATACACATAAAGAATTAAAAGTAGAGCATTCAGTACAAAACCGTTAAATTTGACGCAACAGCGTTAAATTATAAGAGGAAAAAACCCCTAACAGCGATAGTTCAAATTTAATGGTTTTGTGTTGGATACTTCACTTTTAATTTCTTATGTGTATTTTTACCCCCTTTAAAACATAATTGTGTCAAGCGTTCTTTCCTTAAAACTTGGCAAATTTGCTCCTTAACCCTTTTTTAATAAAAAGTCAAAATTAAATTATATTAATAAACGGGGAAAATGTAAGAAAAATACAGACAAAATTGACAAAGGACGAAATGGTGTGGTGAATTGCTGAAATCCCAAATCAGACAATCAGTGGGAATCTGGGATATGAAATTGTGAGCAAAAGACAATAATGCCCTTAGTGAAGTAGCGGACAAAAGAAATAAGAAGGGGGCAAAGGGTTAGTCGATGCGGTGAAATCGGAAAGGAAGGGGGGTGTGGGCGAGAGAAGAAGTGGAAGAGAACTGCAGGTTGTTGGGTCAGCGAAGAGGGAACGCGGGTTCGTTGGCTGAGTGAAGAAGAGGGGCTTCGGCGGTGTTTCGATTTGGAAGGTAATGAAGGTGGTTGATGGCTGAGCGAAGAAGAGGAAGGGAACTGCGGGTTGTTGGGTCAGCGAAGAGGGAACGCGAGTTTGTGGCTGAGCAAAGAAAAGGGCTTTGGTGGTGTTTCGATTTGGAAGGTAGGTGACGGTGGTCAGGGCCTAGCAGAGAAGAAGCAGGGAACGATGTAGCCAAAAGAGGGAAAGTAACAAGTTAGATAGCTAATAACAACACCTCGCTGGGCATATCTTGAATTGTTAATATAGAGACACAAGTTGGACGGTGGGTGACGATGTTAATTTCACACTTTTCGCTGGGCATATCTTGGATTGTCTGATAGCAAGTTGTGAAAGCAAAAAGTCATGTCATTAATGTTGAATATCATGTTGTTATTATAGAGACAGGTGCTGTTATTGGCCCTCGAACCTGTTACTTTCACACTTTTGCCTATGAAGTTGTTAAATAAGAAAGTGACGTCGTTAATTTAGAAGATAGTGTTGTTAATAAAGAGAGAGAGGTATTGTTATTAGCTTCCCCAACTTATTGATTTTGCACCTTTTCATACGAAGTTGTTAAATAAGAAATTGAAGTCGTTAATATAGTAGCTCGTGATGTCAATAAAGTGAGATGTGTTGTTATTGGCCATCAAACTTGTTACTTTCCCATTTTTGCCTACAAAGCTGTTAAACAAGAAAGTGAAGTCGTTAATGTAGTAGTTGGTGATGTTAATAAAGCGAGAGGTCTTTTTATTGGCCATCGAACTTGTTACTTTCCTAGTTTTGCCTACGAAGTTGTTAAATAAGAAAGTGAAGTCGTTAATGTAGAATATGGTATTGTTAATAGAGTGAGAGGTGTTGTTATTAGCCATCAAACTTGTTAATTTCTCACTTTTAACTACAAAATTGTTAAATAAAAAAGTGAAGTAGTTAATGTAGAAGATGATGTTGTTAATAGAGCAATAGGTGTTGTTATTGGCCATTGAACTTGTTACTTTCCCACTTTTGCCTATGAAGTTGTTAAACAAGAAAGTGAAGTCGTTAATGTAGTAGTTGGTGTTGTTAATAAAGCGAGAGGTGTTGTTATTGGCCATCTAACTTGTTATTTTCCCATTTTTGCCTATGTTATTCCCTTCCTCTTCTTTACTCGGACATTGACCACCGTTACCCACCTTCTAAATCGAAACACTGCTAAAGCCCCTCTTCTTCGCTCAGCCAACAAACCTGTGTTCCTTCTTCGCTAACCCAACAACCCGCAGTTCCCTTCCTCTTCTTTGCTCAACCACCGACCACCGTCACCCACCTTCTAAATCGAAACACCGCCAAAGCCCCTCTTCTTAACTTAGCCAACAAACACGCGTTCCCTCTTCGCTGACCCAACAACCCACAATTCCCTTCCTCTTTTTTGCTTGCCCGCACCGTCTTTCCCTTCTGATTTCACCGCGTAAACCAACCCTTCACCTCCTTCTTATTTCTTTTATCTGCCACTTCACTGAGGGCATTATCATCTTTTGCTCACAATTTCAAATCCTGGTTTCCTATTAATGATTTGATTTAAGATTTCAACAATTCACCACACTATTTTGTCCTTTATCAATTTTGTCTGTATTTTTCTAGATTTTTTCCTAACAAAAAAGAAAATAAAGGAAAGAAAATCTAGAGAGGAAGGAAGGAAAAAGAACTCATCAATTCTGTTTCCATCTTAGAGAAGGAAGAAAACAAAACAATAATATCTTATATATATAAAGATGTCTCTCAATTCTGTTGAAGTATTTGCAAGTTTGACAAGCTGTTTCGTAGAAGCCATAATCTTCAAAAAGGACATTACCAGGAGGGGGAAGAAGTTAACAATCCAATAAAGTGCAGAGTTAAGACATTTGTAGTTAAAGAAAATATCATCCCTTAGCTTCTTTTTCAAATCCATTGAAAATATAGAAGTGGTTGCATGCCCATAAAAAGAAATCGGTCAATGAATGGCATATAATTTTCTTTTGGCGCAGTTTTACGAGTTGGAAAACTATAGCCCATCCATCTTTACTCACTAAGGCTTGCTATTTGAGCTTGGAGGCAAAGGAGGCCTTTCGAGTATGTCTACAGTGTTGATATTGACCAACCATAGCCATTTTATTTTATTTATTTTTGCGCCAAAACAGAGCCGTTTTAAAAACAAAGTGTAAAATGAATAAAATGATTTGTGTATATTTTGTATATTAATTAAATATAGGATAGAAATATGTAATTACAAGAATGTCTTAACTAGGGATAGTCTGCGCCTATATATATACATATGGGCAGTGATATAATGTATGTAATGGTTTTCAATCAGGTTAATGAAATATTATTGATTCCCCAGTCAGATTTAGGCCTGTTTTAATATGGCATTAGAGCTAGTAGGTTCAAAGAAAAGGCTGGTCAGGGTATAAGACCTGACCCGGTCAAAACATACGGATTCTAGTATCAATATTCTTTTGTCTCCTTCATCATTTCTGAAGTACAGCTAGGGCACGAAAACAAGATTTCACCACAAAGAAAGATGCTGATTCTCATCACCGTACGATTCTTGCGCCATCAACGGATTTCATATGGAGCAAATCCGAAATTGATCATCAGGCCATGATTCTTACAGGTTGAGCACCAAGGATCGAGATTCTTGTAGACCTCTGGACCGAGTTAGTGTTGAGGACCAAGATTCTTGCAGACCTCAAAGACCGACAAAAGATCCGATCGATGAGCATTCTTGGGTGTTCATCGGAGTTTTTGGAAGCCACATCACCGAAGGAAGACATGACCGGGCAAGTTCCTGATAGTCAGAATTTTCTGGTACATTTTTTGGTTACTTATGTCTTGCTTGTTAATTCAAATCGATCCGTGATTTCAAGTGAAAATTTCAATTTCAAATAGCAATTCTTGAATCTCCATAGACTCTTTTATTGTTCCCTGAGATTTTTTGTCAATAAAAGTTCGACATTGAAGAATTTTCCTGATTTTTGCATATTATATGATTTTGTGTTTGGCACTCTGTGGGAAGTGTTTGATTTGATTCTAGAATCTCCTATTCTTCTTCTTATCATTGAGACTACGTTGAGCTCTGCTATTGTGGTTTTCTGAGTTGAACGAGAATCTCTACATTTTGCCTGCAACATAAAATGGCAGAGTCAACCGAAGCAAAATCCACCATTGTAGATTTTCAGCACCCACTATACCTACATCCCACATACACCTTTGCTGTTACTCTGGTGTCACAATTTTTAACTGGAAGCCAGAATTATGCCTTCTGGAGTAGATCAATGAAGCTGGCACTTCATGGTAAAAACAAGCTAGGCTTTATTGATGGGACATGTGTTCGTGAAGACCAAGAACCTTCTCATAGGAGTTAGTGGGACCGGTGCTATTCAGTAGTGTTATCCTGGTTAATTAATTCTGTGGATAAGGATATTGCCAGTGGAATAGTATTTTCACAGAATGCACATCTGGTATGGGTGGATTTAAAAGAAAGGTTTGATATGGTAGATGGGGCAAAGATATTTGGCCTTTATCGCTCTATTAGTTCTCTGAGTCAAGGTTCTCTTTCAGTTTCTGCATATTATACAAAATTGAAGGCACTATGGGATGAACATGCAACCCTTGTTCCTATTCCAAGCTGCCAATGTCGTTCTTCTTAGGATTACTGTAAAATAATTAGGGGAAGCGACTGTTTCAGTTTCTAATGGGCCTTAATGAGGGATTTCACCATGTTCGTAGCCAAATCCTTCTCATGAACCCACTGTCATCATCCAATCAGGCGTGTTCAATGGTTATCTAGGAGGAAACCCAAAGAAACATGTCTTACCAAACTCCACCTAATACTTCTGAAGGTACTATCATGAGCACTGGAACTAACAGAGGAGGCAGAGGTCATGGGAAAGGACGTGGGAGAGGACATTCCCTGGATGTTTGTACCCACTGCAATAGAAAATGACACAAAAGGGAAACATGTTACCACCTCGTTGGATTCCCACCTGGTTTTCCTACACCTAAGTTCATCAAGAATTCAGATGACTCCGCTGCTGTAGATGATTCTGTTGCTAAGGGAAACAGTGCAAGTGATAATTCAGAATGTTGAAGAAGGACTTGGAACCTTCAGAGGCTGCTGTGAGTATTCAGGCTGTAACTCCAGGTTTGTTTACTCCTTCTAATCATGCATGGATTTTAGATTCAGGTGTTAGGTGTCATATAGTAAGTAGCCTAACAATTTTAGATACAAGCATACCATACCTTGGTTTGCCCAAATGGGTTAGGGTACTTAGTGGAGAAAGAATCCGAATAACTTACATAGGAGAAATTAGAATCATTGAAAATATTTTTCGAAAGAATGTTTTATATGCAAAGGAATTTTGTTACTACCTAATTTATGTTGCTAAACTTGCATTAGATAGCAAACTTGTTGTTTCCTTCTTCCCTCACTTTTGTCTACTGTAGGGCATACACAATGGAATGACCAGAGGGACTAGTAGCCTCTCTAGGGGCCTATACTTTCTACAAAAAGAATGTCATACTGAAAATGTCAATATTTCTAATAAATATGACCCCATAGGATCTAGGAATAGTTTCCTTTAGCACTGTCGCTTGGGGCATGCTCCTATTGATGTTTTGAAGTATTTGAGTGATATACAATCAGATACATGTACTGATTTTCATGATAAATGTGAGACTTGTATTCAAGCTCAAATGACTCGCTTACCATTTCATACCAGTTTTTCCACATTTGATTATTATTTCCAATTATTGCATGTTGATGTGTGGGGGCCTTATAAAAACCCACACATCAAGGGCGTAGATATTTCCTAACACTAGTTTATGATTTCTCAAAAGGAACCTGGATTTTCTTACTATATCATAAGTCTGAAACTGTGAAATATTTGAAAAAATTTATTTCATATGCTGAAAATCAATTTGCTACTAAGATTAAGACCTTAAGAACTGATAATAGAACTGAATTCATTAACCGGGAACTTGGGGAGTTTTTAGAAAGTCATCCACCAAAAATCTTGTCCTTTCACCCCCCAACAAAATGGTGTAGTGGAACGTAAACATAGACACCTTTTGAATGTTGTTAGGAGTATTATGATTTCCTCTCAGATGCCTATTAAATTTTGGGGGTGAGGGAATAAAAGCTACAACCTATCTTATTAATAGAACACCTTCTAAAGGATTGCATAATTTCACCCCCTATGAACTTCTGCATCATAAACAGCCTGATTTGCATCATTTACGAGTTTTTGGATACCTTGTATTTGCTGCCAACTTGACTAATACAGATAAATTTCAGCCACGGGCTGAACCATGTGTATTTTTAGGATATTCAACTACACAAAAGGGATATATCTTATATAAAATTAGAACTAGAACCCTTATTATCACTAGGCATGCGACATTTATTGACGATAAGTTCCCTTTTTGTGATCTAGAAGCAAATCATCAAGGGGGAGTGCATAATAGAAATAATAGTTATATGGATCCATTTATTCATGACTTTGATATTCAGCATTCTAGAATAAGACATAATGATGTTGAACAACATGTTTATGAGGGTAATCGACCATTAAATGCATCTAATCCTGAGTATCATAATGAACCATCTGAATCTGAACATCATAATCAGCCATTGAATGCATCTGAACCTGAACATGGCATTACAGATTTTGGTGAAACATTATCCCCTGCACAACCTACTAGGTCTATTAGAAATAGACAACCACCTAGGTAGACTAAAGACTATAGATGTGAATATTTACCTGCACATAATGAACAATAGACTTCTGATTCTGATGAATTACAAAACCATGTTGCTTTACTTCATTCTGTTGGGTATGATGATTTGTCTTCTCCTTACAAAGCATACTTATTAGCAATTGATAAAGAAGTTGAACCTAATACCTATGAGCAGGCCTCCAAAGACCCTAGATGGGTCAAAGCAATGCATAGTGAAATTAAGGCCTTGGAGGCTAATAATACATGGAAAATAGTTAAGCTTCCAAAAGGTAAGAAACCAATTGGTTGTAAATGGGTGTTTAAAACTAAGTATAAATCTGATGGTACATTGGATAAATTCAAAGCTAGATTGGTAGCAAAAGGATACAATCAAAAGGAAGGTATTGATTTTTACGAAACCTTTTCTCTGGTTGTAAAAATTATAACTATTAGAACTATTCTAAAATTAACTACTGTCTATAATTGGTCTTTGCACCAAATGGATGTAGAAAATGCATTTTTGCAAGGAGATTTGCATGAGGAAGTCTATATTACTATACCTCAAGGTTTTGAGGTTAAAGGAGACCACTAAAAGGTATGTAAGCTTGAAAAATCATTATATGGCTTGAAGCAAGCTTCAAGACATATAATGAGAAACCAACTCAATCCTTAATCAAAGGAGGTTTTAAACAAAGTAAACATGATTATGCTCTTTTCCAAAAAACAAAATAATGGTTCTATAGTGTTGGTGCTTGCCTATGTTGATGACTTAATGATTACTGGAAATAGTGCAGAGGCAATAAATAATGTAAAGAAGTTTCTTCATAGTGAATTTAGAATAAAAGACATAGGAACATTAAAGTACTTTCTTGGCTTAGAAATTTTGAGATCTAAATATGGGATTCTTCTTAATCAAGAAAATATGCAACTGAATTGATTGATGAGACAGATTTAGAAGAAGATGAAATTGCAGCAACACCTATGGAACAAAACCTGAAGCTCTCAGTTGCTGAAACCAAGACAGATCACTACATACAACATCCTGGAATCTATCGAAGGCTGGTTGGTAACTTACTCTACTTAACTTTAACCAGACTTGACATTTCATTTACTGTGCAGGTGCTGTCCCAGTTCATGCAAGAGCCTAAGGAGTCCCATATGAAGGCTGCATTGAGATTAGTAAGGTATCTCAAAGATAATCCAAGCTGAGGAATATACATTTATGCCGAGGAATATACATTAAATGTTGAGTGTTTTTGTGATTCAGACCATGGAGCATGTCCTGATTCAAGAAAATCTGTTACTGGCTTCTTGATAAGGCTGGGAGGATCATTAATTTGCTGGAAATCTAAGAAGCAGACTGTTGTTTCCATATCATCTGTTGAGGCAGAATATAGAGCACTAAGAATGGCGGTAGCTGAGTTGACTTGGATTGTAGGACTATTAAAAGAACTACATGTTCAACATGTAGAGCCTGTGAGAGTACATTGTGATAGTAGATCAGCTATTCACATTGCAACAAACCTTGTTTTTCATGAGCGGACCAAACACATCGAGATAAATTGTCACTTTGTGAGGCAAAAATTGGTGGAAGGCATGATACAGTTCCGACATGTTCGTTCAGAAGACAACTTGGTGACATTTTAACAAAAGCACTTGGAAGGTCACAACATGATCACATTTTGAGCAAGATGGGAACTTGTGAATATAAAGTCCCGAACTTGAGGGGGAGTGTAAAATGAATAAAATGATTTGTGTATATTTTGTATATTAATTAAATATAGGATAGAAATACGTAATTACAAGAATGTCCTAACTAGGGACAGTCTGCACCTATATATATACATATGGGCAGTGATATAGTGTATGTAATGGTTTTCAATCAGGTTAATGAAATATTATTGATTCGCCAGTTAGATTTGGGCCTGTTTTAATACAAAGAAAATGTTGCATGGGTCTAATTCCAAGTGTTATTTTATGCCTTGGTCCATTGTACTTGCAGGTCTGAGAACATTTTTTTTAAAAAAAAAAATCATGTTTATTATAGTTGTAACAGACAATTAAACGAATTGGGAGTTAACACATGCAATATGAAAGACAGAGATAAGGTGAAAATAAAATCCAGCGACATCAAATTAAACTCGCAGCACTCATATATATATATATATATAAATATTTCACTTGGAAAGTTTGAGAATATTTATAGAGTAAGTGATAATGAATATGAGAAACATCTATAAATAGGAGGGAGGACTGAGTCAAATACTGCTGGAAGGGAAGGTCACGAAACACAAACAACTTTTGGATAAATACTTGAACATGAACGCACGCGGCTTATTATAGACAATTAAAAAAAGAAAAAGAAGGAGGAATGACTAAAAATGGAGATATATAGAGGGAGGGGGTTGGAGGAAGAAAAATTAGAGAGAAAAAAGAGAAAGAGAAGAAGGGAAGATGGAGAAGTGGGGGGGAATAACGAGGGTGTTGATGTGTGTGATGTTGATCATGGGAATGTTGATGAGTGGGGCACAGCCAACCAACATAAAGAACGGGGCAATGGGTCGAGACAAAGGGATTGGATGCTCATCGAGACACCCATCTCAATGCCGCAAACAAGTTGCCAATCCTTACCAACGTGGTTGTGAGAAGGCTTCATATTGCCGTTCTAGTCCACCCTAATTTTGATTTCCTAAACCTTAAATCCTAAACCATAAACTTCGTCCCTATATCCCTACCATGTTTCATTTTCACCCACACTCTCTGTCTCCATCACCTTCTCAATTGTCCAATTCTTAATTATACAAATGAAATAGGCTTATTAATTATACAAATTTATAAATTTGCCATGTTTCCATATCCATGCAACGTAATTTTATATTCCCTTTTCTTGGCCATCTGTAGATCCCTCTCATTCTATCAATAAGTTTAATATATTTGTGTTTATTATCTTCCTACTCACTCACCCTCTTACTCCCTTCACTTTATTTTGCACTTTTAATAGCGTATCAATGTTTATACGTTTCCGTCTGTCAACAATTTTAGGTCTTTTTTTTTTTTTTAATCGTTCTATCATCGTTGCCTTGTAATTTTTAAAACAGGGAAAAAAATTATCACACTTAACGTAAGAGTAAAATGCATTAATACATAACCCAGCACTTTCCTAGAATTACATAAAGTATTCCCTTTCCTTTATAGCTTCATCACTGTTAAAAATATTGCCTCGTATTTTCTAAAATATTCTATAAATTAAATGAAATTTTATATTAATACAAAACGAGGGTCCTCAAATTGTAAATCTAGAAATTATCCAAGTTATAAACTTTCAAGTTTTAGTTATGAATGTCTATGTGTGTGAGTGTCTCTCCTCATTCTGTATTCTACGGGATACTTTTTATTGTCATTTTCTCCCAGTCCTTAATAATCTATCCTTATGATCGAGTTGTATATTCATCCTCTCTCGTTTTAATTTAAACAATAATCATTGTATGAAAAAAACATTTAGTTATATGAAAAGTAAAAAAACCTTAACAAAATAAAATATGCGTGCAAGTTAAAAAATTGATAAAAAAAAGTTAGAAATAACACGAAATAAAATATTTTTGTTTGGAAAAGATATTTTAGTAAAAAAAATTAAATTTAGGATCGACAAGATACTAATGGTGATGTAGACCGTCTATCTAAGCACATAAAACCTGAATACACAAGTGGTGAGTTGATCAACAAATTAGAACTCCGAGAAAACTTCTCCATGGTTAATGGTTTTATGTAATACCATCAAGATAGTATTTGGAGTGTGCAAATACTTTAAAATATAAGATATTTTGAGGGGGGGGGGGGGATTTAGTTAATGAACTTATTTCAAAATTGCTCCAAATAATGGTGCAACAATTGACTTTGGATTGAGGTTATATCAATTAAATGGTATTCTTAATCAGAAATTTATATGTATTTTTAGAGAAATTAAGATATCAAATTGCATATAATAATGAACTTTGTCGGTATTCACAATTTTGTCAAAAAACTGTTTTATAATATGAAGCGGCCAAGGAGTAGTTCTTTAAAACTTTAACTACAAGAGGCATGCACCACAGAAATTACTCAGTTTCTTTGTTATGATCATTAATTGGATGCTGAGGCTATTTATATGGATAATCCTCCTTTCGGAGAGTGGATGCTTATTTTTGCATGATTCGTATCATGAGAGCGCAACAATTAGGTACACTCTTTACACGTTTTTCATAAAATTTATATTGAAAAAAAAAAAAGCAGACCAGGCTCTTAATTAAAGTCAAAACATGTACACATCCAATTAATAAACACAATGCTAGCTTGTTGGACATCTCTTCAAGCCACTTAACTCTTTGAGGAACAACACTGGCCATTATGCCTTTAACTTATCCATCTCATGATGTGAGGGACTTGGAACTTGAAAGCCATGTGCATGCGTCACTACTCATATCTACAAATGTCATACAGAGGATGTCATATATATGATGAGATAAGATTGCCATGAAAGATGCAATATGAAGTGGCAGGTAAAATAAATACTACGCATTATCTTCGATTCCATCAAATAGTTAAATGAATAACGAAAATAGAATTTCAAAAATAGATTCAAGATTCGGTTCAATGTATAGTAACTTTTAATTTTAAGAGAAGGTATCAGAAAAACTACCCCCAGCAGATTTGTTCATCAAACTGTGCAGCCATCATGCAAGTCTGATAAATATTTGAACGTTTTAATTTAATTACAGCCCTGCAAGTATACATGAACATGAGGCAATGTCTTAAGAATAAGGAGGGGAATGTAGAGGTTTGTCCACCAATTCCATGGCATACTAATAAAAGGAGAAATCTATGTTAAGCAGCGAGGACCAGGTAATATAAACTTGTGTTAATGAATAGGCTTATTATATACAAGAAAACAAACGGAGAAGAAAATTGATGAGTATATACACACACAAAATAAGGAAGATAGATAGAGAGATTGTAGGTAGGGGGAGAGAGAGAGAGGAATTGAAGGGATAATTAAATTCATGGTCATCAATTGTAAAGTTATTGGCGACTAATAAGATTGTTTTCCATGTATTATTATTATTATTATTTTTAATCATTCCCACATACGTACTCACTCTCTTGTAACCTCTCGGTCTCTTAACTTTATTCTGCAATTTTATTTAAGCATTAACAAATCACTATCAGCCGCTGACTATATATAGACAAAAACGTTGATAATAATATTAATAATAACTAGACTACTGCCAAAAACTTGGTTCAATTGTAAAAGGAGGTACCATCTTATGCAGAGGTCTCGAGTTTAAGTGTAAATACAATAATGTTAAATACTTGATGGTAAAGTTTTACCACCCTTATGATTATATTCGGCTCAATACTGATTATCTAGATCTGATTAATTTTCTGAGTTAAAATGAGACAAGTCCAGGCTATCGAATGCTTCATGGGAAAAATAAAATGACGACTAAGGCTGTATATATGATTTGACTTTGGAGCAGGATCGCCAGGGCCACCCCTCCTCCTTTCCATCTAAATCCAGCCGATGTTGGAAAAAAGAAAGCATTCTCAACAGTGTCTACAGAGAAAAAATGGCAGATATATGGTAATAACTTGACTGAGTGGCTCCTTCACTCTCCATTGATGCTACTTTCTAGTTACAGTTGCAGCAACAGAAATGGCAGATATATGGTAATTGAAGTTGGGAAGGTGATCAAGCAAGAACCAATTAATTGAAACAACCTTGCAATTATGGCACAAAATATAATGCAAGTTCATGAACTATCTGCTTCTGCCAAAACAAGGACGTCTCAATGGAAGCAAAGAGCCACCGATGCTAAGCAAAACTGATTACACCCGTGTAACAATAGCCCATGAATAATCATTTGTACGGAGGTTCAGGTCTATGCAAAGTTACTGGCTAGTGCATATAAAAGGAAGTTCATTTGTATACATGCAATGTTTTTTTTTTTTTTGACCAAGTATACATGCAATGTTTGAAATGGGATTTTATACACAAGTCCCTTCGGATTTGTCTCATTTTATTTCTACCTGGCATCTGTATTAAAAAGTGCGCCGCAATATTACAAGAAATAGGGGCATTTCATATTTGTGTTCTAAATAATTAGTATGAAATGTAAAATGTTGATTTAATCATGATCCAACCAATAAACCATGAACTATAAGATGTCAATTGGGTCTATAATTAGTCATATGAATCATGTTTTCATTAAGCCTATATTTATGAATCATGACTTGCTTCTTAGGCCAATATATTCACCTCCAGTCCCTAATATAAAAACTAATTATGGGTTGGAATTGATTCTAAATATAACATTTCAATCCACTTTAATCTGCCCCCCTATTTATCATTTTAAAAATTATCCATAATGATTACACATGTTAAAGTAATTTGCATTCAAGGTAGTTTCAATATAAAAAGTTCAAGAGGGTATTTTAAAAAAAACAATACACATAATTTTAATAAATAACTAATTTTATTAATCCACTCAAATAAGTTAAGTAGATGTATATTAAGCTGATGTAATTAAGAATAAGGCAGTTTTTTTTTTTTGGGCCAACTGAAAAAATAAGACAACTAAAACCATTGGAGTATAATATGAATTAAAGACAGAAGGTAAAAATCTTCACATGCATATCAAACTTCTAGCACATACATTACTGTCTTCTTCATTAGAGACCAAATGGAAGAAAGAAAGTGAGATGTAGCAAGAATATAAAGGGAGGCACTACCAGGCGTGAGATGAAACGATTGATTAAATAAGAAAGAAGAATATGGGAAAGAGAGAAGAGATTATGAAAATGAAGATGATGATGGTGGGAGTGTTGATGTTAATGGGAATAATAATAATGAGTAAGGAGGTAGGAGCAGAGGATGAGAAGGGGAACAAAATACTTAAAATACGGAACAAACCAAAACAACGTAGCAGTCGGTTGTGGCCCCAGAACCCCTAAACAATGCCACCATGTCCCTTACGATCGTGGCTGTAACCCCATTCATAGATGCCGTACCGGACACAAATAATTCATTTACCTCAATCTTTCCCACAGCTGGCTACGAGAGTAATTCATTTATATACCAATTTTTGTCTCTTGTAGTTCATTTGTATAGTCATTTTTCTAGTGGGTGTTGATACCAGTACTAAACAAACCTCAAATCACATACTCAATTCTTCTCTTTTTTCCCCATAGTTTTCCAATAAATGGAGCATTCTGTGTATATTATATACATTCTTGGTCAGCTGATGTTACCAGATACAGATTAATGAAATTATTCATTCATTTTTTTAGCATTATTCTCCCCCTCTCCTTTTCTCCATCTCTTTATTTTATTCGGCAACATATTTTATTATTTATGCGTTCCCAAATTAATCATTTTTTATGCCGCTTTAATAAATTGCAAGGCAATTTACAAAATTAATATTAATCACTATCCTCAATGAGGGCAAACACATTCTCGGAGGGGATGTGGATTACGAAAAATCACAACTTCTTTACAATCAGTGTCACTAATTCACTATTGATGCCGCACTACGTACCAGTGACGATCAATGTCAAATCACTTCAAAAACATATTTTTAAAATAATCATCCAATTAGATTTTTTTTTTCGTTTTTAAAACTTGTTTTGAAAAAAAAAAATTTATAAAACTGTTTTAGGAAAAAAACTATAAAACGGTTCCCTTAATTACTGCCATATTCACGCAGGATCATATACGATATATGTTATTTCTGGTCTCATGTTATGTTGGGGGGGGGGGGGTTATTACTTATTAGGCGAAATTTGAATTTAATAAGCCATGTTTTCATATATATACCTTGGCAATGTAAATGTGTAATATTCCCTTTAAATCATTTACATTCATAGTCATCAACTGTAAAGTCATTCCGGATTAATAAGATTATTTTTCATGCATTTATTTATTTTTTATCATTGCTCATAGTACTTACTCTTAAACCACTCTGTCTCTTAACTGAGGTTATTAAACCCGGATCAGCATCTAAACTAGTTGAGGTAATAGGTCAAAGGTCAGTGGGTCAGATGGGAGTTAATCTAGGACTAGACTGGCGAGAAAGTGAAGATTTTAGGTTTATTAATATAAAATTCTGAATAAAATTTTAAAAAAAACTGAATTAATTTTTTTTTTTTAAAAATGCTGACCCAGGTTGATGGCCGGACGGAACCAATTAGGTGGCTGATTCGCCGGTTTCTAGCTTAAACCAACTGATTCGGGTTTAATAACCTTACTCTTAACTTTATTCTACAATTTAATTTAAGCATTAACAAATCACTATTAACAACTGACTATATGTAGAAGAAAACATTGATAATAATAAAGACTAGATGGCCACCAAGCTCCTAGTTCAACTGGTTAGGGGTTGTACTAACTTAATTAAGGTTCTTGAGTTTGAGCTCTAGGAAGGCTTGATTTGGACTAGCTTATTGGACCTTTAGATTAGGCTGGAAAGCATTCTCAGCAGTATTGACAAAGAAAAGAGAGATTTTTTGGGTTTAATTACTTGACTGAGTGGCTTCTTCACTCTCCATTGATGCTTTTTTTTGCCAAAAAGGATATCATTAATAAATACTATCTTCGATCTTAATTATAAGATAAAGTTAACTTTTTTTGAAGAAATTAAGGAAGCTAAATAAGTTACTTAATCGCATTATATGTTATGTATCTTTAGATTATATATTAATTTATTAGTCAAACTAATTAGTTTGAAGAAAAAAAATAAAAATATAAATACTCTAAAGTAATTTAATTAGCTTCCTTAATTTCTCCAAAAAAAGTCAACTTTGTCTTATAATTAGGACTGAAAGGAGTAGGTATCAATTTTACATACATACATTGACGAGATTGATCAAAATAATTATACATCACAAAACATCAACCTGGACCTTCTCCTGCTTCTGATATATCCTTCAATATAAGAGCTAATAAAGCCAATGGGGGTCTAGACACCCAATCTAGTTATAGCTGCAGTAACATAAATGGCAGGTACATGGTAATTGAAGTTGGGAAGGTGATCAAGCAAGAACCAATTAAGTGAAACAATCTTGAAATTGTGTCACACAATATAATGCAAGATCATGAACTATCTACTCTTATTTTTTGAATAAGTAGGACAAGAGTTAGATCTTGAGTTTGGCCATCAATCACTACTACAAAATATTGCTTTTACCAACCTAAAGGACGTCCCTTTTTAAAAAAAGGGACGTAAAAAATAAAGGCGGTGACATTTTTATAATTCTGAGTGAGATTTAAATAATTTAGATATCCCCAATTTAAAAAGAGACGTCTAAAGTCACTTTAGACGTCCCCAATTTAATTGGGGACGTCTAAAGTTTTTTTTTTTAAAAAAAATCAGGAACGCCTTTTAGTCACTTTAGACGTCCCCAATTTAATTGGGGACGTCTAAAGTAAAATTTTTTCTTTCTTTTTTAATCAGGGACGCCAATATATATTAGGGATGCCAAAAGGCGTCCCTTAAATATCAAGGACGCCTAAAGTGGCGTCCTTGATATAATATCAGGGATGCCACTTTAGGTGTCCCTAATATTAGGGATGCCTAAAGGCATCCTTGATTATTAAAAAAAATAATAATAATAACTTTAGACGTCCCTAATTAAATTGGGGACGTTTAAAGTTAAAAAAAAATTAACTAAACAACTTTAGGCGTCCCTAAATTAAATTGGGGACGCCAAAAACAATTTAAATCTGTACTGACAGTCTTTATTTGTCAGTTTTATAGATCCACACTCTTCTTTCTCATCAACGCAACCACTACCACCATACATTTAACTTTTACTTCTTCTTCTTTATATGTTGTTTTAAAACTTGTTTCTTCTTTTCTCTCTCTTTTTTTCATCAGATCTGTAATGCTTACCACCACGCATTTAACTTTTGCTTCTTCTTCTTTATATACTATTTTTAAACTTGCTTCTTCTTTGCTCTCTCTCTTTTTCACCAGATCTGTTATGTTTCTTACTAGTTTATCTTCTTTCTCTTTTTTCTTTGGATTTCCCTTCTATTTTATCTTCTAACTCGTGTTGTTATGGTTTGTAGATCGAGACTCCAAAACATGCTTCATGGCCACGTTCCCACTGAGAAAATGAGGTACATCTCTCCCTGTTGCTCTTCTCTATTCATTATTACGAGAAAATGAATTTTAATAATAGAAGGAGATAAGTTTTTCGCAACTGATTCATTTTATTGTTATCATCTTCTGTTTATGAGATCTCAGCTCTAGAGTTATTATTGTGTAGATTTTGGATTTGGAGTTCAGATACTAGATCTGTAATTTTATTGACGATTATATGTAATTTCTGATTTTAAATACTGTTTAGTTCAGATCTGTAATATAATTTTTTTTTTTAAAAAAAAAGCACTTTAAACGTCCCCATTTTAAACTGGGGACATCTAAAGTGGGTTTAGAAGTCCCCAGTTTAAAATGGGGACGTCTAAAGTCCAGACTTTAGACGTCCTTTAATTTACGGACGTTATTGCCATTTTTTACTACGTCTCTCACATAGACGTCTCCTTGTTTTCAGACGTTAAAAGGCTTAAATAAGGGACATTAAAAACATTTTTTTGCAGTAGTGAATGAGCTTACAGCTTTACAAGAATGTAAATCAACAAGCTTAGCCTAGATCGGCTAACATCTAAACTGAACAATAATCTGGTGGATGTTGAATAAACGATATCTCGTTACTCACCATCCAAGCCCTTTTGGCCAAAGTATCAGCACACACAAGTGCTCCCTATAGCAGTGAATTAATTCCACATCCCAATTACCAAAAAGCAAACTCCTAGTTTCATAGGTCTCCTGTGCCCAAGGGTGGGTAGGCCTGAAATCAAAAAACAAAAGCTGAACTACTTCTGAAGAGTCTGAATACAACTTAATTTTATTCAGCCCCATACTCCTGCAAGTCTGCAATCCAAGCCTTAATAGCTTACAACTCGGCTATCATGGAATGTCCATAACCCAAGTTTTGCTGGAAGCCCCCTTTCCATGTCCCTGTCGAATCACGAATAATTCCATCGCATGCTGCATGGTGATACTCATCAACTGATCCATCTACGTCCACCCTAACAAAGCCTACTGGTGGTGTCCGCCACTTCACTTCACTCCTAGTTGGGATCTGGTAGATCTGGTGCTTGAATCTACCTTACTCCACCTCCTTCCATAGCTGATGCTAAACTCATTGGAGTATGCTCCCAAGCTACTCGGCTATATTCTCGAAGACTTTCCTATACCTGTTCTTCCAAATGAGCCAACACACTGACCCAAATATTTGCATCCATGGCCACTTGGTAAACCGACGGGATGCTAGTTTATTCCTGTGATTCCATTCGAGCCATACCTACAAATTACCACTAAAAAAAGTACTATAGTATAAAGGGTCAATTAAAAGTCTCCACACTCCACTTGCAACCTCACAATCTCTCAGTAAGTGGATGACAGATTCCTCACAATCACACTCAAACGGATACTCTGTTTGCTTACTTATGCCACATTTTGTTTTAAGTATATTTGTAGGTAATCTCTCATGAAGAACTTGCCACATGAAGAGCTTAGCCCTTTCTGAAATTGGCCAACGCCAAATCTATTGCCATAGGGGTTCATCCTGAACCATACTCCTTTTTGTAATCATGTTGTAGGCGGATCTAATATTGAAGACCCCATTTGAAGCTCGTCTCCAACAAATAACATCATCAGCCTCCTGTGAAGGGGGTTTAACAAGCTTTATTTTTTCCACAACCCAACACGGTAAGAAACACCCCCACTTAATTAGATCCCATTCTCCACAAGGCAGGACAAAATCTCTAACTATCTCATCTAGATCTAAAAATTCCTGGTTCCTTATTATCACGTAGTGCATCAGCGGTTGATCGAGAAGAGACCACAACTCCTACCACGCATTAGTACTTCTTCTACTTCTTAGTTTACTTCCTACTCCTTTCCTGAATTCGTTCCAAACTGTTGTAATTGCACTCCATAGTGCTGATTGATTCCTTCTCTTTTCTACTTTTGGGATTTTATCCAGACCACACCTATACTTGCTCTTTAAACACCGAACCCAAAGTGCATGCGATTTGGTAATCATGCCTCAGCAAAGTTTCATGATAAAAGCTTCATTTTGGGACACTAGGTCCTTCACCCCCTATCCACCATTCGGTTTTTCTAGCTTAATAGTATCCCAAGAAATGAGATGAAGTTTCCTTTCATTCTCCTCTTTACTCCAGAAAAAATCTCTACTGAGTCTATCAATCTCCTAAAGTACTCCTTTAAGAATTAGCATAGTCTGCATCTGGTAATAAGGTAGTGAGGATAGAACTGATTTGATAAGAACCGTGTTACCAGCCATACTGATCAGTTTACCCTTCCAAGTCTCTTCCTCACTTTGGCTACCAATGGCGCAAACGTCGTCTTCACCACTCTCTTATGTAATAATATTAGCACCCCTAAGTATTTCCCGAGATCTAGAGTAACACCAATGCTCAGAACCTGGCTAAACTCTTGGGTCCTGATGAACTGCACATTTCTAGATACATAAAATTTAGATTTAGGTAAACTCACCCTGTGACCTAACACTCTACAAAAATTAGCCATTATATTTCTGACTCTTTCCAACCGCCTTATAAATGCTTCACAAAAAAGTATAAAGTCATCTGCGGAGAATAGATGAGACAAAGGCGGCCCTTCTGTGTTCAACCTCAAAAGTTTCCATCGGCCAGCTTCCACTTCCCTGGTAATTACATGCCCCAATCTCTCTATGCAAAGGACAAAGAGATAAGGGCTTAGGGGATCTCCTTGCCTAATATCTCTGGAAGGTGAAAAGGTCTCTGTGCACGAACCATTCCAACATAATCTCACTGAAGTCGATGACACACAACTCATTATTAGATTAATGAAATGATCATTTAGCCCCAAGTTCCTCAAAATGTCCCGGATAAATCCCCAATCCAGTCTTTCATAAGCCTTCTTTATATCCACTTTTATAGCAACATAACCTTTATTACCCTTTTTGGATCGCATAGTATGGTTAGCTTCTTGGGCAATTATGATGTTGTCACAACTTTGGTGCCCCTTGATGAAACTACTCTAATTTGGATGGACCAGATAATCCATCACACTTTGGAGTCTGTTTGTCAACACCTTACTAAGGATCTTAAAGCACACATTACATAATGAAATGGGTCTAAAATCCTTAATTGTTTCAGGACTGTCAACTTCAAGAATTAGGATTATATTAGTTTCATTTATGGCTTAAATCCTTGACAGGTTACTAAATGCATTAATCACCATGTCACAAATCTTTGGACCAATTACTCCCCACTGATTCTGGAAGAAGTGAGGGCTTAGTCCATCTGGCCCAGGGGCTTTAAATGCACCCATACTAAATGCCACATTTTTTATTTCAATAGAGGAGGGCTCACCTTGAATGAAGCTCAACTGTGAATCAGCCAAAGGAGGGAATTGAGCCATCCAGTCAGAGGCTGGGATAACTTCACCATCCTTGGTATACATGTTCTTAAAATAATCTAGGGCCAACTTCTTCAAGTAATCCTGGTCTGTAACCCAATTACCCTGTTCATCTTTCAGAGCTTCAACCGTATTCTTTTTTCTCCTTATCATTGTTAAAGTGTGAAAGAACTTAGTACTTTTATCACCATACTGCAACCAGTGGCAATGACTCTTTGGGAACCTCATAAGTTCTTCCTGTTTCACTACTTTCACATACTCTTTCCACAATTTAGCCTCTAGTCTGTTGAGTCTGGCATATGGTTGCCTCTTCAATGCTTTATTGACCCCCTCCAGTCTCCATAACAATTCCTTTCTTTTCCTTGGTAAGCTACCCACTATAGAATTATTCCACTGAGATACATCATCTATAAACTTCTTCCTACCCTCTACCCAATTATTTGACTGCCAAGCATTACTAACCAGGTCTGAAAACCCATCCTCCAAGCACCATGCTGCTTGATATTTGAAGGAACAACTAATTCCATTTCTCCTATAAGCATTCCCAGGGGAAATTACAACAACGCGGTAATCTGATTTAAATTTTAGATGGTGAAACATTTTATAAGAAGAATGAGACAACTCCCACTCTAAATTGCAAAAGACCCTATCCAAATGTTCTTTAACACCATTCCATTCCCAAGTAAATTTATCCCCTATTATTGGAACTTCCAGAAGATTGCACTCATTTACATAGGACCGGAATGGTACTAATGAGCTATAATTCGGCCTCACACCACCCTGCTTATCACAGATATCCAAGTAGGAATTAAAGTCACCCAACACTACCTATACTACTTGAACAATCTCCCTTAAAGCCCTTAAAGCATCCCATAATTCATTTTGGTTTCTGGCTCTCTGATCCCTATAGATTAATGAGACAATAACAGTCTCCCCTATTCTCCAATCAGTTAGATGACAGTGGAGTAACTAAGAATTAGAAAACAAGTACTTTACATTCACCTCATTCCCATTCTAAAGCAACCAGATCCCCCAGCAAACCCAGTGACTTCAACACATAACCAATTATTGAACCCCAAATGACAAACAACATTATTTTCTCTTTGACCATTAACTCTAGTCTCCACTAATCCCATAACATTTATCCCATATGAATTCACAATATCCTTTAGAATACGTGGGAAGGAACGACCACCTACTCCACGACAATTCCATGCAGACATAATCACATATAAATAAAAAGTGAAGACAACAAATTAAGAGGACTCACTTGTCTGGAGGAATATTCTCTCTTCCAACTTCCTTTGACTTGACCCCACCTTTTTGGACTTTTTTGGTGTTTCCCAATTTCTCACTCTTGCCTTGTTGATTACGCTCTGGCTGACTCATCTACAGCTTTGGCATTGATTCCCGAACACCAAAATTTTCCTCACTAAGCTTTGAACTCTCTCCTAGTGGAATAGAGTCATGCGTCTTATCTAGTGCAATTGGAATTGGCTTGTTATTTGCACATTGATCCTGCATAATTATAATTGGGGAGGGTTTGTCCATAGAGCCACTAACTACACAATGGGCCCTCTGCCCCATACTTCCTTGGGATTTCATTTTGGTATACACCATGGGCTTAGGCCCATTCTTATTTGTTGCAGAGATATTTTGGTTTCCTACTAGCACTTTATTTAAACATGTAGGCTCCACATCTTCTTTTTCCTTAATCATATACATTGCTTTTTGGTTTTGCACGTTCTTTTGTTTTACTTTTCCTCTAACTTCTTTCCCACGGTCAACTCTAATATTTCCTCTTTCCTTATCTTCATACACAACAATCTGATTATTCTCCCTCCTATGTGAGACCCTTCTCGATTCTTCTGCACATCTCTGGCTTACTGGTATTTCTCCATCCTTATCCCAGTCTGCGATTGCTGCATAACGAGAGATTTGAGATCCACCTCCCATACTCCTACCTAATCTAGGATTCATAGGCGTCTTTTCTACTTGTACCTTCCTGTCATCTCTTCTTGGAGCTCGAGGTTTACCCTTCCCACGTACGAACATTCATGGACCGAACTCTTCACCTTCAGTCGGTAAGGAATTGTCTGGTGACATCGCCAGGGGCTATGGCTTTTTAACTTGTTGTCATCCTTCTTCTTCTGACAAATTACAGGATCCTTTCCATGTACAGGATTCCTTTCGATGCCTATACCTCTCACAAGCAAAGTAGATGAGATTCAACCCCTCATACTCAATGTTATACAGGGCCGAAGCAATTATAACTCTAGGTATTAATCTTTTTTAAATATCTAATTCCACATAGATTCTTGTGTATCTTCCTCTTTCCACCCTGTCGTTGCCTTCACCCCTTTAGTTCAAGGTATGTAAATCAACCTTCAGAATTTTCCAAATCATATCACCCAACCTAGAGATATATTTCTTTGAGTAACAATTCAAAGGCACATTCGGTATCCTTACCCATATTGCTATTTTTCCCAAAGAATTATGAAATGGATTAAATAGCGATGACCGTTGTTGAACCAAGACGCTATGTTGCACCACCACCCACGGACCATTAAATAAAACTTTTTTGTAATGAGACCTTTAGTTTTCCTCATTGGTGAAGCAAACTACATAATAGTTGTTTGGGAGATCAATGATTTCAAATTCATTAAACTGCCACGTTCGACCCAATAACTCCTTTAACTTGAAGAAGTTAAATTTTGCCCCCAATATAATTATAATCAAAGAACTCTTCCAGGGTTCACAGCTCTCATTAAACTCCTCCTCAGACATCGGCATGACTGGGTATATATTCATAAGCTTCTTTATTTCCTCTGAAGGTTCTAGCATTTTCCACGTTTGATCTAATAAGTTTGACATCAGAAAATCCTCCTCCATGCTTGATGCTCCATAAGCTGCACCATTGAAATCCATACCTTTAAACCCCATCAGCAAATCTTTGTATGAGAACTTGGCAGACCCTATCGGTTTCACCTGCACTGTCTCCTGTTCTCGGTTCTCCTCACACAAACACTCTGTATCATCTGCATCCACCATCAAGTCTGACATTATTGTATCCTCTTTGATCTCCTTTCTCGATTTTTTTGTAACTGCGACTGGCACTAGTTCCTCCGGTGGCCTGTCCGGTGGTACCTTTAGGATGTTAGCCTCTTCCATAAAGAGTTTTGGCATGGTTTTCAAGAGAGAGAAAAAAATACTCAGAGCTGCCTGAACTATCTACTTTTGCCAGAACAAAGACGTCTCAGTGGAAAGCAAAGAACCTCCGATGTGAAGCAAAATTGATTACAACTCCTGTGTAATAATAGGCGATGAATAATCATTTGTACGGAGGTTACAGGTCAAGGCAAAGTTACTACATTAGTAGACAATTCATTTGTACTCCTCCTGTCTTTAATATAAGACATATTTAGAAAATTGATCTTAGTCTTAAATATAAGATATAGTTTTTATATTTATCAATTTTTTTCTTATTTATTTTACCCCTATTGATGCCTTTTCAACAATAATCAAGGAGGAGAGGGGATGAAGGAATTAAGGAAGATGATTAATATGTTTTAGAAAATATATATCATATTAACTAACGTAACTAAATTTTTTAATTTAATTAAATTAGCTAAATATATCTTATATTAATAATCAAGAGTATATTTGCAATGTTTGTAATGGGATATATACACACCTTCGGATTTGTCTCATTTTATTTCCACCGGCCATGTGTACACAAATGTGTGCGACAAGATTAAAAGAATTAGGGGCATTTGCTAAATGACTAGCTAGTATCTCAATTGGGTCTATAATTCGTGGTATATTATCATTATGCCTATTTATGAATCATGACACACTTTTCGTGCCAATATACTCATTAAAATGTGATACCACCTCCAATCCCTAATATATAAAAACTAGTTTGAGGTTAAATTTAGTTCTAAATATAGTATATCAATCCATTTTAATTTATTTCTCATATTTATTATTTTTAAAGCTATCCATAATGATTATACATGTTAACGTAATTTGCATCAAGTGTAGTTTCAATATAAATGGTTTAAGAGTATATTTTAGAAGCAGTAATTGACACACATATTTTTAATAAATAAATAATTTATTAATCTACTCAAATTAATTAATTAGATGTTATATCAAGTTGCTGTAATTAAGAAAAAGACGGTTTTTTGGGCCAACACTAAAAGTTAGACAATGAGAACCATCGGAGTAAGACGGGTAACGTGAATTAAAGACAGAGGGTAAAAATCTTCACATGTATGTATATCAAACTTCCAACGCTTACGTAATGAAAAACTGCCTTTTTTTGCGTGGCCATCAGAACTCAGGAGAACCACTGGTTGACCAAATTCGTCATCGTCAATAAGCTCCAATTTTTACGAAGATATTTTTTTCCCGACAAATGAATGGCGTGAAATTTACTGTCTATTATTATTTGTCACTCATTCATATGTGGTCACTATTGACAGAGTAGGGAGAAAAAAAAAGGTGATCCATTAATCCCGCGCGCGCGCACATATATAGCAATGACGACGGAGTTAAGGTTTAGAGAGAAACTGTAATCCTTAATTTGAAAGTTAAAAATAGAGGGGGAAAAGAACACCATACATAAAAAACTTCTAAAAATAATAAATAAACTAATGATAGATAAGAAAGAGAGGTGTAGCTAGTATATAAAGGGGCATTACCAGCATTGATCTCCATTGGGCACAACAAAAGCACTTGTTTACGCAAATAAAGAGAAAACATCTTTCACAATTGTTTTTGAAGGCTCCAATCAAGTACAAAATAAGAAAGAATATGGGAAAGAGAGAAGAGACGATGAAAATGAAGATAATGATGGTGGCAGTGTTGATGCTAATGGGAATAATAATAATGAGTGGGGCGGTAGGAGCAGAGGTTCAGCAAGGCACAAGGTTCTTAAAATACGGCGCAATCCGACGCAATACAGCCATTGGTTGTGGCCCCAGAACCCCTCAACAATGCCACCATGTCCCTGTTAATCCTCACACTCGTGGCTGTAACCCCTTTAATAGATGCCGTCCCGGAAAAAATTAATTCATTTACCTCAGTCTTTCCCACACCTAGCTACGAGAGTAATTCATTTACTAATTTTTGTCTCTTGTGGTTATTTGTGTAATCATTTTTCTGGGGTGTGTTACTACCACTACTAAACAAACCTCAAATCACACACACTCAAATAATCTTTTTTCCCCCATAGTTTCCGAATAAATGGAGCATTCTATGTATGTTCTTGGTCAAGTGAATGTCACCTGACTCATTAATGAAATTATTCATTCATTCTTTTTATTGTTACAATTCTCCACCTCTGATTTTCTCTATCTCTTTATTTTATTCTGCAACATGTTTTATATATTTAAGCGTTACCAAATTAATCTTTTTTTTATGCCGCTTTAATAACTGGCAAAGCAATTAATAAAATTAATCTTAATCACTATCCTCGACGAGGCCAGACACATTCTCGTGGGGGATGCGGATTATAAATATATCGCAGATTCTCTACATTCCTGGGCCCAAAAAAAAAGGGCTTCTCTACATTCGATTCGTTCATTTTGGACAACCAATTATGAGTTTTCATCGCCATCTTCAGGACGGCCAGGGCCTTGGGAAGAGGACAAAAGCTTGAGGAATGCGAATCGGCTCTTATGACTCACTCGCCTGACTTTCTGCTTACCCTTCTGCAACGCTTCACCAAGCACCCCAGATTGGTCTCCCAAATCCATTCCCTGGTGATCACCGGTGGTCACCTCCTCCGTTACTCTAATGCACCGTCGCATCTAAAATGGACGGCCACGCGGTTATACAACGCCTTGATCAGAGCTCATCACATATCTGGATTCTCTCACAAGGCCCTTCTTCTCTTCACCCACATGCTTGCCGGCCAAGTCCCGCCTAACGACCACACATTTCCTCCCATCATCAAAGCTGCTTCTCACTCTCCTTCTATGGGAAGAGCCCTTCATACCCAAGTGATCAAGCGGGGCGTTCTAATTGACCAGTTTGTTCAAACTACTTTCGTTGCTCTCTATGCGAGTAATGACAATCTAGCTTATGCTTGTAAGGTGTTCGATGAAATTCCTCGTACTTGCATAGTGGCGTGTAATGCAATGCTTCATGCTTTCTGTACAAATGGGAATATGGAATCTTCCTTGTCACTCTTCGAACGCATGTGCAAGCGGGATGTTGTTTCTTGGACGACTATGATAAATGGGTTTGCAAGGAATGCAAAATTTAGCGAGGCTATCCAGCATTTTAGGAAGATGATGGCTCACAGGGATGTCTTGGATCGCTTGGTTATGCCAAACGAGGCTACGTATGTGAGTGTCCTTTCGTCCTGCACCAAAATCGACGGCAAAGCAGCACTCGATTGTGCTAGGCAGGTCCATGGATACATTGTAATGAATGGGATCAACTTGGGTGTTTTCGTGGGAACGTCACTAGTAGATGTTTATGGGAAGATGGGTTGCCTCAATTATGCTGTGAATGTCTTTAACCGTTTGGACTCCAGAGAGGTCTGCACTTGGAATGCAATGATTTCTTCACTAGCTTCAAATGGTAGAGAGAAGGAGGCTTTGAGTATGTTTGAACATATGAAGGCTGAAGGGCTACGACCAAATAGTATCACCTTTGTAGCAGTTCTTACTGCCTGTTCCCGTGGAAGACTTGTTAAGGAAGGATTGGACTTGTTTAGATCAATGTCAAATTATGACGAAGTAGTACCACTAATGGAGCATTATGGGTGTGTGGTTGATCTTTTGGGAAGAGCCGGGCATTTGGAGGAAGCAGCGGATATCATAAATAGTATGCCTTTTCAGCCGGATACATCTGTTTTGCTGGCTCTTTTGAGTGCCTGTAGAATTCATGGAGCTATAGACCTTGGAGAAGAGATAGGAAGAAAGCTACTTGAGTTGCAGACTCAACATTCCAGCCAATATGTGTTATTATCAAGCATCAACGCAGATAAGGAAAGATGGGATCATGCTGCTGATACGAGGAAAGAAATGGTGCATATTGGAATTCAGAAAATTCCAGCTTTCAGCGTGGTTCATTCTAAATAATTTCCTTCCTTCTCAACCGAGTGACCATTCAAATGGATACTCGGATGAAGAAGGAGAAGACCAAGTTCTATACTGTTGCATGTAACATTAAATCTTAATTAACAATAGTTAGAGGAATCTCTCTAGTTACTTTAGCTATGTAGCTCTTGTTATTCTTAAATGTTGCAACTACTATGCTCAGTGAATCATTAAGTCAATTTAAAACGTTAATAAATTATGAAGTCAGATGAATTGATCAAGATTTTTCCTTGAATATTTGAAATATTTGTGCACATCTATGACCCACTAAAATATGCTTCTTAATCATACATGGCAAAAACAATACTGAACATAGGCCAAAACATAATCTTTTCACCAGATTGCTAAGAAAGGTTCCATGTATATCATATCTCTAATATACTTATTGGTGTGTTAAGTGTCAGCATATGGTTAAGTGCTAATGTTGGCAGCAAAAGACCTATTGCTGCTCTTTCTTTTCATTTTTCTCTGTTTCTGCTATCACCAATGCGTGCTGCTGTTCCTTTTCCTTTGTTTCTGCCTCCCCCAAAACTTGCTGCTGTTCCTTTTCTACCACCACCGAAGCTTGCTGTTCCTTCTCTACCACTTCTTCCCCATCTTCTACTTCTTGCACTACATGTTGCCGAAAATGTCTAAATACTACGAGCACTATAAATGCTGCAAATGAAGGAGTCTTGTATGTGAGAATCAAAATCTAAGTCAAGAAAAGTTGAATGAGGAGCCAACATTTTTAGCACAGGCAAGTGTTGATTTTAATTTCAGTAAATTCTGACTTTCGTACAATTTTTAAGTAGATGCCTAATAGGTCATGCAACCTTTTGCAGGTGGATTCGAATGAGTAAGGTAGT
Source organism: Inga laurina (assembly GCA_963855925.1). Lineage (NCBI taxonomy): Eukaryota > Viridiplantae > Streptophyta > Magnoliopsida > Fabales > Fabaceae > Inga > Inga laurina. The sequence continues at coordinate 81,966,908 of OY979702.1, forward strand.
TGATGTAAAATGTTATCCTATATTCCATCAGTAGTGCAATAAATTACAGTCAAATCTCTGGCCCGGAATTACCTGTGAAGATTCGGGTTTTTACAGATGATAGATTCCAGAAGACCGTGACAGCCGATACTACCACAAACTTCTTGTGAGTGCAACCATTCCATGTGTCCGTCAACCGCAATTTGAAGCATTCAGCTGCATTACATTTTTAAAAACAAAATCATTTTTCAACTATTGAAAATTGGGGGAGACCTATATATTTCCACTAAGCGGGATGACTATACCTCTCTGGTTTATCTGAGCAGAGTAGCAAGAATAAAGCTTGGGGACACTGAAGCTGACAAAAAATCCTGCGTTTCCATATTGCAGAATAGTTAAGATATTTATTGACAGAACTCATATGATTTGTCTCATTTTTCTCGGCAAATAGGCTATGGGGTTCAATAGGTACTCACCAATGGCACACAGCCTCCAAATTGTAATAAGGTGGCCATACTCTGCTCCTAGAAGAAGGAAAGGAACTACCTGCATCCATTAAGTACCAGCTGTTTTAACGTATTGAGCAATTTTATAAATGATCTTGAAACTGAAAGATTGGTCTTGCGGATTACTTTCAGAGTCATGGATGGTTCCCCCGAGAAAAGCTCTCGTATCTTTGAAATTGCAAGATTCAAAGCGGGAAGAATCAATTTTGCGAGACGTAAAACGTCATCTTCTTTCAGCTTGACTTCACTTTTCTTTTTGATCTGGTGTCTGAGATACAAACTTTAAATATTGATAACACATCCAAAACAAGGATAGTTTGGAAATTGATGGGAAACTATACATGTTCGAAGATTCTACCTTTGACAAATTGAGTTTGAGATGAACGAAACACCCAGATATAGAATTGCTAGATGTGATATGGCCGTGAATACGCTGGAATCACAAGTTTAAGAATGCTTAAAACTTTTCTCTGCCTGATTGGAAAGAGGAGAAACTGAACAGAATAGAACAAAGGCATAGAGAAGTTGCAAACCTCAAGGTCAGACCATTAGTAAAGCAAGAAGATAAGAAACAGAGGAAGCCCAAGCCGAACCAAAGGGATGATTTGGATACATCTTTCCACAAAATCAAATCAGTTATGAGCTGTCCAATACGATCTAGATTACCTCCATTTTCTTCTTCAGCTTCTGAACAACAAACCACGCATAAAAAGAAGAGAGGCAAACGAGCGCACATTAACTGCCATATCCGAAACGTTTAATTTGAAAGATGAAGCGCACAGGTAAAAAATCATTCAGACATACTTGGAGATGAACTTGAAGCAGGTACATAGGGCACCAAACTCAGTTTCTCCTTCTTAGATCGCCCGCTGTTCCTCCTTTTCTTTGGCTTTCCTATTTCATCCGCCAACCCGGTGTCTTTCTCTTCTCGAATCTCAAGCTCTGGTCGCCTCCTCGACCTTCGAGAATTCCTCGGGGATGCCAGCATACCCATTTGGGCTCCTCTACCTTTGCATCGCCGATGTAACCCAACAGGCTCCACATACTCTTCCGCCATTTCAAGCCGATCGGCGAGGCGGGTCTTAGACCTTCTGCGAGGTGAAGGTGAAAGAAGGAGGAGGTCTTTGATGGGAATTGAGGGAGGAGATTTGAGAGATAAGGAAGAAGGTGATAGGGATTTGGTGGGAGACGGAACGAGGTCAAGAGAGATGCGAAGGGACTCCTGGTTTGCTTTATCCCCAATCCGGGCCAAGCGGGAGGAGGCTTTGGTTCGAGACTTGTCGGAACGATGATATGGAGGCGTACACGAATCCATTAATGACTGAAATCCTGAAATGTGATGGCAAATTGATTTCGGAGTAAGCGTTTCATGGAGTTTTGGGAAATTTGGTGGCAAGATTTATCGGGATGTTACGGAGATCGAAGTTCTTGAATGTAGACGGTGAGAGTGTAGTAGCCGTTGGAGAAAGATGGGCCTTTTTTGAAATTTAGCCCGGCTTCAACGGTAAAATGCCAATGAACTGCTCGTTTGACTAGCCGCACCTCTAGTGGGGTCCATGAGAGAGGCCCAGTCATGGATGCTTGTACATCTTTTTCTTTTTAAATAATTTCCCTTTCTTTAATTTTTTAATTGAAAGAGAAGGTCATTGCTATAATAAACAATAGACGCCTAGAGGGTATTTAACCCTATTGTATTAATAGAGTTTTTTTTTGGGATTAGCACCCATTGGGTGCGGACACGAGATTGATCCAAAATTAAGAGGCATATAGGCCTCATAGCATGTCAAATGCGCCACACTGCGCTAGCGCATTAATAGAGTTGGAATTTAAAACTTCTACTTAAGAAGGTATAGCCTTGTTCTAACAACAACAAGCTTTAATGTAACTTCCTTTTTCTCATGGACTTCGATGCTGAAACAAAAAAAAAAAACCTCAATGAAAAAGGTTTTTTATGGTTAAAACAATCCTAAATCTAAAAATAAATAATTTTAAATGTGGATATTTTTTTAATCAAAATTTATTCCTATAAATAGACCTCAAGTTTAGATTAGGGGGAAAAAGAAAGAGAGAAATACCATTTAGTGTTTAGATCAATTGCCCTTGGATCATTTTAAGTTAACCATTGGTCTCGTGTTCTCAAGTATCCAGCCGTTATAATTACCTGAATGTAGCAAGATTATACCATTATAAGTGTATATTCTTGGCATTGCTTCTTCGACCTGAACCAAAGAATCCCTTAAATATGATTCAAGGCTGGAGAAATAAAAAAAACAGAGAAAAAATTTAAGACCACGGCTAAGTACAATGGAAGCCTGGCCCCCAAAATTATTTTCCGCTTATATCCTGTTACGTCGTCTAGAAAATTCTCTCCCATTTTAATACAGACAGTCCAAATTAGGTGTGAATATCATTCCATTTTTCTTCTTCACGATCAATCTTTATGGTGTTGTACTTATAGTATGTAAGCTAAAGAACATCTATGAGACTATATTTACACACACAATCAAATGAGAAGATTACAATACATATATATACACAAAACGGAGACCGAGTGCTTGATTAACAGAAGGTATTTTCAATGTGTAGGTGAAGGTGGGTGAACCACCATATCTCTTCTTCAACAATATCATGCCACCGTTATGACTTCTAACACTCCCCCTCAAGTTGGAGCATATATATTGATCATGCCCAACTTGTTACAAAGATATTTAACTCGTGTCCCATGTAAGGCTTTTGTTAGAAGATCTGCCAGTTGGTCGTCAAATCGAATGTGTCTTGTAGATATAATATTTTATTTGATCTTATCACGAATAAAATGACAGTCAATCTCAATATGTTTCGTTCGTTCATAAAACACAGAGTTTGATGCTATATGAAGTGCTGCTTTATTGTCACACCATAGTTTTGTAGGTAATGTCATGGTAATGCCAATTTCCTTCAAGAGTTGAAATACCCACACAATTTCTTGTACTGACTGTGACATGGCTCTGTGTTCCGCTTTTGCACTTGACTTTGACACAATTCCTTGTTTCTTACTTCTCCAGGATATCAAATTTCCACCAATAAACACACAATAACCTGTAGTGGAACGTCTTGTGGCCTTAGATCCTGCATGATCCGCATCACAGAAACACTCAATTTTAGTATGCCCATAATTTTTATAAATAATACAAAGTCCTGGAGAACCTTTCAAATAATGCAAGATATATTCTAAAGCTTCCCATTGTGCAACCGTTGGTGATGCCATGAATTGACTGAGCCTACTGACTGAGAAGGTTATATCAGGACGAGTTACTGTTAGATAATTGAGCTTCCCAATAAGTCTTCTATATCTCTCAGGAAATGGGAACAGCTTCAATTTTTCTGGATCAATCTTCTTCTTTAAATCATCAGGAAGTTTATCAAACATTCTAGCATCAAGATCGAGGAATGGATTTGAAATCATAGGAATGTTACTTGGCGCAGCTCCAAGTTTTCCAGTCTCCTTTAAAAGATCGAGAACATACTTCCTTTAAGTCAAAAGAATACATTTCTTACAATATCATCAACATATACTACTAAAAGAATCATGCCTGTATCAGATTGCTGGTAGAATATAGAGTGATCACACTTGCTTTGACTTAATCCAAGTTGCTTGACTACGTCACAAAATCGCTCAAACCAGGCACGAGAGCTTTGCTTTAGACCATACAATGATTTTTGGAGATAGCACACCTTCCGATTCTCCCCCCGAGCAACGAACCCAGGTAGTTGCTCCATATAAACTTCTTCTATGAGATCACCATTCAGAAAGGCATTTTTAACATATAATTGATGCAAATCCCAATGATAGGTGGCAGCTAAAGAGATAAGAAGACGAACGGAGGATAGCTTAGCCACAGGAGAGAAAGTTTCAGAATAATCAATACCATAAGTTTGTGCATATCCTTCGGCAACAAGTCGAGCTTTTAACCGTTCTAAAGAACCATCAGCCTTGGTTTTAACAACAAACACCCATTTACATCCAATGGCTTTCTTCCCAAGAGGTAGATCAACAAGGGTCCATGTACCAGCTCTGTCAAGGGCCATGAGTTCTTCTTCCATTGCTGTACGCCAACCAGGATGAGTCGGAGCTTGGTGAAGGGTAGTAGGGGTAGAGATGGAATCAAGGGTGGCCACAAGTGAAGATGAAGAAGAGGACAAGTTTTGGTAAGAGACAAAGGAAGATATAGGATAAGTACATTCAGTATATCTTCTGGGAGGACAACGAGGACGTGTACCTTTTCGGAGGGCAATAGGCAGGTCAGGAAGGGGATCAATAGCAGAAGTAAGGTTAACTGGGTCAGGAAGATCAATAGAAGAATCTTGGGAGTCTGGACCAGAATCCGTCGGCGAAGTAGTGATTGGTGATGGCAAAACACATGGAACATCAGTATCATTGATGACATCAGGTTCTGGTAAAGTAGCCTATACTGGTGATGAAGGGACATGATAAACCAGGACATCATCAGACTCAGCAATAATAGATGGAGAGTCAGAGAAGATCGAAGATGTGAAGAAAGGAGAAGACTCATGAAAAGTCACATCAGTGGAGATAAGGTAATGATGAAGATCAGGAGAATAACATCAATAACCTTTCTGGACTCGAGATTAGCCTAGAAAAACACATCGTAGGGACTTGGGATCAAGTTTACTAACACTAGGACGGACATCCTGGACAAAGCATACACAACCAAATATTTTAGGAGAAACAGGAAACAACTTAGTGGTAGGAAACAAAATGGAATATGGAATATCTCCACTAAGAACAGCCGAAGGCATGCGATTAATAAGAAAACAGGCAGTAGATACAGCATCAGCCCAAAAATGCTTAGGTACTGAGAAGTGAAACAAGAGGGCTCGGGCAATTTCTAAGAGATGCTTGTTCTTTCTTTCAGCAACACCGTTTTAAGCAGGGGTATCAACACAAGAGGATTGGTGAAGAATACCATGATTTTGCATGTAATTAGTGAATGAGGCAGAAAAATATTCTTTTGCATTATCACTTTGTAAGATTTTCACAGGAGTGTTAAATTGGGTTTGAATTTTAGCACAGAAATTGCAAAAATGAGCAAATAATTCAAAACGTTGTTTCATTAAATAAAGCCAAGTGGTTCGGGAAAAATCATCAACAAAAGTGACAAAATAACGATAACCAGTTTGGGACAGAACTGAACAAGGACCCCAAACATCAGAATATACTAACTCAAAGGGGGACGCAGCCCGTTTATTTACTCGAGGTGCCAAATGAACACGATGGTGTTTGGCAAACTGACATGACTCACAATCTAAAGTAGATACAGAAGAATACTGAGGATACAATTTTCGAAGAGACAATAGCGACATATGACCTAGACGACAATGAACTTCAAATAGAGACAACACACCAAAACAAGAAACAAAGCGTGGGACCTGATCATCAAGGATGTAATGTCCCCCGGATTCATAACCTCTACCAATAATCTGCTTCGTCGATAGATCCTGAATTAAACAATAGTCAGGGAAGAGTGAGATAAAGCAGTTCAAATGACGAGTGAGTTTACTTGGAGATAAAAGGTTAAAGGTTAGATCAGGCACGTTAAGAACAGAGGATAATGAGAGAGATGCAGTGGGTTTAATAGTGCTTGAGCCAGTACCACGAACTGGAGAACTGTTGGCGACAAATATGGATGAAGGGTTGGAATATGGTACATATGAAGAGAACAAGTGATGATTACCTGTCATGTGGTCAGTGGCACCAGAATCAATGACCCACTTAGTGGAAGCTGTAGTAAAACCAGAGGACAAAGTACATGTGGCTAGAGCCCCTGCAGAAGAAAACCCAGATCCAGAATCAGAGAGACCGGGTGTCTGGGCAATATGAGCAAGTCCACGCTGTTGTTTATTTTGCAATTTTCGGCAATATTTCTTAATGTGGCCCGGTTCTTTGCAATAATTGCAGATAATACTGCCAGAATTCATTGTCGGAGAAGTGGTGCTTTGTTTATACCCATAATTCCTAGATTCAAAGGGACCCTGCCCAGCTAGGGCACTTACATTTGGATAAGTAGAAGAATGAATCATATTATCAGCACGAAGAACCCGTGAGAAAACGTCTTCAAGAGAAGAAAGCTCTTGACTAGATAAAATTTGGGAACGAATAGTTTCATAAGATGGGTTGAGAGCTTCAAGAAAACTTATGATAGCCTGAAGTTCTAAATTCTTGATACGAGTCGACAGATCGGCTTGCGGAGATATCAGTACTTTCATTTCCTCATACATCCTCTTGAAATCTAAGAAGAAATCTTTCAATGAACGATCTTGTTGAGAACGATAAAAACCTTTGCAAACCTCATGAATACGAGTAATATTTCCTTTTCCATAAAACATAAATTCAAGATAATTCATGAGTTCTTTGACAATTTTACAATGGCTAACAGAAGATAGAATCCGTGATTTAATAGAATTTTGAATTTGAAACAGAATCCGAGCATCTGCTCTTTGCCAGGCCAAAAGTTTTGTTTCATCACCAGAAGGAGGATCCTCAGTTAAATGACTTTCTATTTCAATACCCAAAATATATACTCTAACAGTTTGATTCCAATCACTATAATTTGTCCAGTTTAACTGTGAAGCAGTAATCTTAGCAGACATAGGCAACATATCAGAGTGCTTAGAGTCAGCCATATGACAATCAAGTGGAAGTCACAAATTTTGTTTGAGAAAATAAATAAGTATAAAAAATCAGAGGAGCATGGAGTATTAAATCAAAGGAATCAAAGAGTATAATATTAATACTCAATCAGAGGTTAGCTACAAGAGTCTAATAGACACTCAATCACAAAATGGAAGTAAAAGGGCCACAAGAGTCACAGCATAGAAAATGACAGAATAGTCCTCTGAATTTGAACAATGGCAGAATGGTCCTTCAAATTAGAAAAATGACAGAATGGTCCTCTGAATTTGTAAAATGACAGAATAGTCCTCCACATTAGAAAAATAACAGAATGATCCTCCGATTTACCAAAATGACAGAATGATCCTCCGAATTACCAAAAATGACAAAATGGTCCACGAGCAAGTCACAGATGCGCCAATTCAGATTTTTTTTAAGGAACAAATATAAGCAAAATGCTTTCAAACAATGAGATCACGAAAGTACCGAAGAGAAGTCGATCAGGAATCTGTGGTGGCCTATCGGAAAGGTCGCCGGAAACAGGCTCACGCGCCGGCGCGTGTATCGGAAGGTGGAGGGAACGTCTGCGTGTGAAGACACATGCCTGATCGGAACGAGACGCCGCCGCAGGTTTACACCGATCGGAGGTTGGAAAGACTGAAGAACTTGCGCGTGCGTCCTGATGAGATTCCGACAAGAGGAGATCTAAATGTGTTTCAGCGGAAAAACTGATTCTTAACCGGAGAAGATGAACTGAAGGAACGAGAAGACTCTGGTACCATGTAAGCTAAAGAACATCTATGAAACTATATTTACACACACAATCAAATGAGAGGATTACAATACATATATATACACAAAACGGAGACCGAGTGCATGATTGATGGAAGGTATTTTCAATGTGTAGGTGAAGGTGGGTGAACCACCATATCTCTTCTTCAACAATATCATGCCACCGTTATGACTTCTAACATAGTACGTATCCACCAGCTAGCTATACAATTCCGTGGCCATGTAATGCCACCATTAACTCCACGTTGCCACTGATCATTTTCAATGCTCTTTTCTTTGATCCTATTGGTTAATCTTGCATATGATGTCCAATAAGAAGAATTTAGCATGGTTCTTTATATTAAGATAAAGTAATAATAATGCAATCGAACAAGAATATTTATTTCCTTTTTATTCACACACACACATTTGTGTTACATACATTGTCTTCCTCAATACGGTTCTGAACATGTTTTACTTGTTGGCTCCTCAAACTCTTCATTGCACTTGCATAATAGTAAAACTTTCCTGTATTTGTGCACTTCATTCTTCTCAGCAAAGAAGTCTCTCGAACATGTGAGTGAACCGATCTCATGTGCAAGAAGACAACATTCTAATAGCCTCTGCTAAAAGGCTTTTTCTTTTTTATTTATTTAGTTTTCACCAACAATTGTCAGGAATCAATTAAAAAAACAGAGTCCATCACAATTATATTATATATTCAGCGCACCCAGACACTGCAGAAAGAGAGATGATTAGATAGAGACGTCCCCATCCAGACGTGTCGGCAATATATATTTTTCCAGAGGCGAAGAAATTGAAGTCACAGAGACTAGCAAAACACACTTACATCGATCAGTATGGGCTTCTTGTCCCACAAAAGGCCTTAGTTTCAATTCTGTGCCATACAACAGAAATCAAAGGTGGAGACACATCAAATCAAAAGGCAATGTAGATATAGCTAGGGGGACCTCACACACAAAACCCTATGTATGATAATGGAAGGTCGTTTTAGCATGGGTTGCTCCCCTATCCCCACTCCATTCCTTGGCAAACTTTTTTGTCAATCCCTACCTAACCCTAATTGCCTCATCACCAAACCCCACCAAAATAGTTATTCCAAACACGCCCTTATGGGTTATATTGCACCCACTACGCTGCCTGTCTTTTAAATTATTAAGCTTGCCTCCTAGGAAACATGTATCAGAGAATGGTGCCCTATATTCAGAGTTCCTAGCTAGCTTCTCAGCTACTTTGCTCTACACTATTCAATTTTCTTCCATTTTCAACAATCAACAGTGACCAATGTTGACCAATTAGACCGGCCCGGGACCTTGTAAATCGGGTATGAAACAGAATTGATTTAGTATTTTTTTTTTTAGAATTTTATATTAATAGGCCTAAAATATTCTATTTCTTATCGATTTTACCTCGAATTAGTTTCGATTTAGTTTCAGTCTGATCTACTGACCCTTGACTCAATACCCCAATCAGTACTATGACCAGTCTATGTTCCAAAACCTTGATAGTGACACATATATTTCTGTATTTTTATTATCATATCGCCCCCCTCTACCTATTTTGGATTTATATTCCAATCAGGTATTGTGATGTTGAAATGCTCTTCCGCTCTTAAATTCTCTGCGTCTAGCTACGATGCTCTTAACATACTTTTACTTTTTATTACTCTCTATAGGCGATGAGCTTGGCTGTGAGGGTATTATCCTTGGTCCAAGGGTTTTACTATTTGCTTGGCACGTAGCAATGAACGTAAGAGACAGGAGGGTAAAAAGGGAGGCCAAAAATACTGTTCAAGAAGCTGGTTTAGTAGCACTGAATAGAATCATGAATGAATTATTCCTTTTCACTGACCTCGATGTACTCTGTCATTCCTTCAATTGTTTTTTATATATCATTTTGATTCTATTTATAAAAATCTTTTAAGTAAATCTTATATATTAAAGAGAGATGGTTAACTTAATGATTATGGATTAAATTTTTTATTATGCCCTTATTTATGAATGAGTACTTTTCAATTCTTTCTTCTCTATCTATCTTTAAATTATTTTTTTATTGGTACAATAAATAGAGACAAAATTATCACACTCTCATTTACTACATTGAAATTGGAGTTATGAATATAACCAAATTTTTTAATCAAAAAAGGCTTATAAATAAGACACAAGTGGTATATGATAACCTTATTTAATTTCTATGGAATGGAAAGAGAACAAAAATGTTATTATTTCATCCTAGATAAGAAAATAAAGATAATATTCAATCATTTTCAATATTACACGAGGTTACATTTTTATTTGAACAGGTTAGTTCTAATTTTAATGTACCTAAGTATTTTTATTTTTTTAGTCTCTATTTTGAAATTTATACGTGGTCCTATTCGATCGGTGTAAAATAAATAAAATTTTCAAAATGAAATTATTGATTATAAATATTATATACTTTAATTCAAAGAATTACAGTTTTTTATTATTTTGCCACAATATTTGGTTATTTTTCTCATCTTTTCAATTTTCATTCATTTACGATTTCTACTCTAAAAAACATTAATAGAAATGTATTCCGTCCTATAATTACCAACTCAGAAAGGTATTGATCTCATTATTAATTATATATCTTGTCGTTTGAATAAGATCTCAGCTTATACGATTTTGTTTCATTCTCCTTTTTTTCTCCTTTTCACTTCCTCTATGTAACATCGAATTCTCTCAAAGTCTGAAAAAATTAATCCCGAAAAACTAACTTATTAATAAAAAGAGCCTCATAAATTTATAAATTTCATTTTAACTACCTATGAGAGCACTCCCAATATATGTAACGTAACATAACAGCAAGATAATTAAGTCCAGAGTAGGCTTGAATCTTGGTGACATTTTTCTTAACAATTTGACAGGAGAGAAATATTATTGGATGCAGCAAAAGTCTTAGTCAAATTCGTGAACACACTGGATTTATGCAAATATGTAAATATATCAAGTGCTTTATGAACACACAAACAGATACAGATGCTTACACGTATATATGATTGGCTTGATTGCTATATATATATATATCCTTATTGGATATGATAAAAAAAAGATATAAAACATAGAAATAGATTCATAAGGTGCATGAACCCTAGTCAAATAATCAAATCAAGGAACGTAAAATTTAATTTAGTGACAGTCATCCGTATACGTGTCAGTTGTTTGATTAGGATAAACATGCAAGTTTATCAAATTATATAGCACAGTTCCTTATATCGTGGTTATTTTTAACTGCACGTGCAACTAATAATTAAAGACAATATTAACAAACAACACTGGGTGTAAATAATGATGGAAATTAAAACGCCAACGTAGATACATAACCTTCAATTAAGTGATAACGTGAAACTAAGTTTTTAATTATAAGTGGGTAATAATATAGTCTCTCGTAGTTTTTTATTTGGTCGAAAATGTCTCTCGTAATTGCAAGTTGGAAGGTCCCCGCACGACCATCTCCATGTCATAAGCAAATAATGACTCGCACACATTAATATCATGCAATAATATATCAATATGATTAACACATTTTAAAGAAAAATACGCTGATCGTGTTTTACACTGAGCTCAGAATATTCCGTATATTATTTGTTCATGACTAATGCATAGTAAGAAATTTTATAAACTTTATAGTATTAAGCTTTTTGGATGGCTAAGAAAGGGGAAACGATGATACTTTTTTGTCTTACAACTCTTACCCCTCCATTCTCAATTATAGGGTGTCTTCTAGAAGGATTTTTTTATTCATTGATATAAGTTACTTAGTGAGCTATTAATGTTGCCTATTCATCAATTTTATCTTGGTGATTAATGTTTAAATAATGTGTCTCTTCTTATTTTTCTTTCTTCTCCAAAACCTCAGTAATAAGGGTAAAGTTGATCAATTTTTTTAATCTAAAACAAATTTAATGAATTAATTTTCATTCCTTATATAGTTCACGTGAATTGATTGAAAATGTTTGGTAATACATGGACCGGAGAGAGTATTAATTAGTAGGAGAATGTGTAAGTGTATTACACGGTTACACCGTCAATTCTCCCGGTAGTTATCGCCATACTACGTACAAACGCAGTGTGTCATTTTTCCCTATAAGATTGTCGGAAATCTCGTGGCTTACGGCTGATGAAAAGCCTTTCCCCCTCCTATAGCTTGACGTTATATCATTGAAAGATTCGAAAGTTCTTTGTCTACTTATTTTCATTTGATAGGTAATAGATTTAAACTCTCGCGATCTTAAAGCACGGATTTTTTATATAATCAACTATGGCTAACTAACTAGACATCATTATGCACAACTAACTCGTACGTTTTAGTTCAACAACCAATTAATTGAGGTGGTCGCGCAAGTTGAGTCATAATTATTCCGTTTGGTCATATTACACTTTTGGCTATTAATTCTTGCTTCATTCCCATCTCTTTTTTCGGGAGAATCTGAATGAATTTTTTTTAAAAAAAAAAAAAAAGAGCTCTCTTTTTTGTGCCAGCGAAAAAAATAGCTCTTATATTTAAGTCTCATTAGTCATTTTACGCTTAATTCACTCTCTCACTATCAAGTTATACGTTTCTCACTCTCTTCGTCTAATACCATTCTATAAATCTTTCTTATAATTAAGCAGGAGTAAGAATTTTACCCCAACAAAAAAAAAAGACCTTTATTACAATAACATTTGTGCTCGTAAACAACCAAATTTTTACTGGATCAATGATAATGACCCCCTCAAAAATTTGTTTGCTTTTTTAATCTGAACGATACACATTTAATGCATAAACGCAATATTACGTGCAGTCAGCAGTAATAGCTAAATACTTACATCGTTCCTTAGGCATCGGCCTCGTGT